>VMDO01013687.1:25387-57549 GCA_007922755.1 Pedetes capensis | reverse complement strand
ACCATTTAAACTGTCTAAGCAGCCCTTCCTCTCTGCAAGGATCTCCTTTCTCTGCACTGGGTCTCAGGTGAACACTTTCTCATCACATCCCTGATGCTTCCACACTGAGGCTTCCTAACCCCACGAGCAGAATGGGGTGAGCTTCTGTAGTGCTCCCAGCCCCAAGAAGACACACACAAATCCTGAGCAAAACGTAAGCATGATCAAGCTGACAGGACCATCAGAGAAGTCACCCAAGGCAGAGACAAGAGGGGACATCAGCCCAGAGTACAGGCTGCTGAGTTGGGGCTATGGGACCCTAGAGGGCTACTCAGGTCCCAGAGAAAGAGCTGGGTGCGAGGGGAGGTAACAAAAGAGGTGGGTGCCTGCAATTGGAACCTCACAAAAGCCGGCTCCCCAGGAGAGCTGCTCTCTGTATGGAAAAAATAAGAACGCTCCTAGTCTACAGAAACGGCAAGAAAGAATTGTCTGCCAGGTGTCCTGAACTGAAAATAATTTCACAAAAAATAGAACAATTAGGCAGCGGGCATGGTGGCACATGCCTGTAATCCCAGCGGCTCGGGAGGTGGAGGAAGGAGGATCACAAGTTCGAGACCAGAGGCAGTCTGTGTAACTTAGTGAGACCCTGTCTCAAAAAGTAAAAAAATGGGCTGGCAGCGCAGCTCAGTGGTCCAGCACTTGCAGAGCATGCAGGCACGAGGCCCTGGGTTCAACCCCCAGTACCACCAAAAAAAAAAAAAAAAAAAATGAACAATTTAAACTCTATTTCGCATGCTCGCGTGCGTGCGTGCATGCGTGTGTGTGTGTGTGTGTGTGTGTGTGTGTTGGGGATGGGCTAAGCCTGTCTCCAAATCTTCAACACCATCAAGGAATGGAATTTCCAGTCAAAATAGTGACCACAGTGAAGCCTCCTGGGCCTAGGCTGACGCCAACTCAAAATCATCCCATGCAGATGTTTCTACAGCCCGTGTTATAAGAGATGCCGATGCAGAGAAAAAAAAAGATAATAAAAATATTACAGATGAGCCCTAAATCAACATTACAAACCAGACAATGAACAAAGCCACTGTATAGGAGCATCCACAGACAGAGGAAACCAGAGAATTACGGCCTTACTTCCAGAAAACGAGATAATAGAAAAACCAGAGGGGAAATGAGGGAGCACAGAATCGGTCGCGCTGAAGTTTCACAGTGAAAACACATTTTGAAAAATAGGAGAGAAACAATGATTAAACAGAATGTGAAGAGACGGCCCCTGGGTTGAATCTTGAAGAAAACCTGCCAAGTGCCAAATAGGAAGAATAAAAGGACTCCAGAATGGCTTATAGAGAACCTGGACAACAACAAAAATGAAATCTTAGAATCACCTAAGACAAAAGGGTGGGCTGGGATTTAGCTCAGTTGGTAGAGCGCTGCGATGCAGTCTCTGAGGTCCTGAGTTCAATTTCCAGCACCGCCAAAATGGGAGAAGGACCTGGCAACCCACTCCCAAGGCAATCCCAAAACAGTCAGCCACTGAAAACCCTATGAGGGTCGCTATGAGTCGGATACCGACTGGACGGCACCTAACAACAACAACAAGACCAATGAGAAATTTGTACAGAATGACAACAATTGAACCAATGTAAATATCTCATTAGCAACCAGAGAATTAAAACTTCAAGGAGCTGAGGGAATATTATTGTCACCCTCAATTTTATACTGAGATTATTTACAAGAATAAGAGTGAAATAGACATGTCCATATAAAAACAAGAGAATTTACTACTCAGATTCTGACAAAGAATATCTACCCAAGAATGACTAACAGAGAATCCCTGAGTAAGATGGAAATGGAATATAAGAGGCCAGGGTGGTGTGTCAGAAGCAATGGGAAGTCAAATAAGTACTTGTGAATAAATCTTTTTTAAAAAACAGTTACAACAGTCATGACTGGATTTGGATGTTTTAAAACAAGATAAAGAAATAGATTTAAAACAGTTTAAGAATTTGTATTATACTAAAAGATAACGGGGCTGGGATTTAGCTCAGTTGGTAGAGCACTGCGCTGCAGTCTCTGAGGTCCCGAGTTAATTCCCAAAAATGAGAGAAGGGCCTGGCAATCCACTCCCAAGGCAATCCTGAAACAGTCAGCCACTGAAAACCCTATGAGGATCGCTATGAGTCAGATACCGACTTGACGGCACCTAACAAGAACGACAACAAAAGATAGTGGACATACTAACTTTGGATTTTGATAAGTGAAGCGTGTATTCTAAAACATTAAGTATAACCATTTAAAGAACAGGAAAACAGAAGATATAATTCCAAATCATAGTGCATGAATAGAAATAGTATGTCAACCCAGTAGAGGGCAGGAAAAAAGGAAAAGAATAAAAAAGAAGTAGAATAAACATAACACACAAAACAATAAGATAAAAATGAGACCGCACATTCATTTCACTATATGTAAATAGGTTGAATTTGTTAAAATCAATTTAAAATAAAATCCAGTGACTTAATTATCACAAGCTTCACACCCCTCAGTGCAGAATGGTTATGAAAGGCAAGAAGTGGAAAAAGAAAGGGTAAATAGATCTTATCCAAGGAAAGAAAGCTGCTATCTTCCCACTGACATAAAGCAAGCTAGACCTTGGCATGGAAAAGGGCATTATTAGGGATCAAAGGGTCATTATGAATGACAAAAGGAACAATTCAAAAGGATGCTGAAAGTATTTGGAAGTTGTATGCACCAACAAAATCGTCTCAAAATATATAAAGAAGTCATTGAAAGAATCTAAATGCAACTTTTACGTCTGATAATACATTCATCTAGAATTAATATTTTCACCTAAATCCTAATTAAAAGCTTTCTTAAAATCGAAACATCCACTGAAAATTAGCATTATGAGCTAACACTCATTTTTTTTCCTTATTAATTTTGTTTAAAAAGGAAAAGAAAAAACCTCCAATACCAACATAACACTCAAACTTAGCAATTTCTCCTCAAGAGAATTTCTCTAGATACAGAGTTAATACAACTTAATTCATAAAGCAAGTCACTCACAATCCCTTGATACATTTACAACCAGAGAGGGAGATTTAAATATGCCTGCCAGGTGCAGTGAGGCATACCTGTAATCCCAGCAATGGGAGGCAGAGGCGGGAGGATTGCAAGTCTGAGACCAATGGCAGTCTGCATAATATAGTAATATCCTTGTTTCAAAAAGCAAAAAAAAAGATGGGCTGGGGGTGCAGTTCAGTGGTCCAGCACTTACAAAGCATGCAGGAGTGAGACCCTGGGTTCAACCCCAGTACTGCAAAAAATAAAAATAAAAATAGATCGATAAATAAGCCTCTCTTAGAAATGGAGATTTAAAAAATGAGCAGAAATTAGTGAAAAGGAAGACAAAATAATATCAAGAGAGATTATCAATTAAACCAAAAGCTGGTCGTTTGGATATATCAGTAAAACAGATAAAACATATACAAAATTCATCTAGGAAAAAATTCCCATGTAAACCATACTAGGAATGCAGAAAGGAACGCTACCTGTGTTGTTTCAGAGAGCTTTTTAGAATCATAACCATGTTATGAGCCACACTAACCATTTTCTTAAAAGTGTAAATTTTTAGCATTGGTTAACATGAAAGGGGATATTCTAAATATAACTACATAAAGAGATTAAATCAGGAATAGTATTTTACCAGGCAAGTTTTACTAAATCATAAGGCATAAATGGCTTCTGAGAAGAAGAAACGTTTTTTAATGGAGAAAAGGAACTACCAAAGCAGAGAACATACACGGAATGAACCTTACAGACCAACTTCAATTATGAACATAGTTGCAAAACTCTTAAGTAAGTGACTTATAAATCCTATCCAGCACATCTTTTAAAAATTCCTTATGAGGAATGCAAGGACAGTTCAACTCTCATACAGCTAATAATGGAAGTCAGTGCATTAATAGGTTCAGATGAAAAGTATTATCATAATGGATACTTTTTCTCCTACTATAATCTATACTTTTCTTCATATAGATTGCAATAGTTCATACGAGTATACAATGGGTCTGGTATCCCCTCTCTGATCCAAAGAGCCCCACATAGCTTCTTGCATATATTGTTTTGGTTTGGTTGTTGTTGTTAGATACCATTGAGTTGGTGCCCCATTCATAGCGACCCTATGTACTACAGGTGAAACAGTATTATTAGTGCTTCTCTACTATTCATAGGGCTTGTTTTGTTAGATGCCTTCAGATGGAATCCAACTCATAATGACTCTGTGTACAACACAACAAAACACTACCCAACACTGTGTCATGTACATGATCTTTTTATGTTTGAGCCCATTGTTGCAGTCACTATGTTTCTTCTTATTTTGAGTCATGCCACATCAGCAAAATGAGATCCCAGGGGCTTTACTCCATTCCTATCATTAAGATTAACTCTACTTTGAGGAGGCAACTCTTCCCCAGTTGTTTCTTGAATGCCTTCCAGCCTGGGGTGCTCATTTTCCAGCACTATATTTGACAGTGTTTCTCTGCTATTCATAGGGTTTTCTATTGTTTCAGGATTGGGCTGCTGGGTCCTTCTCCGTAGTCTTTCTTAGTCTGGAAGCTCAAGTGAAACCTGTCCACCATGGGTGGCCCCACTGGTATCTGAAATACCCGTGGCATAACTTTCAGCATCACAGCAACCACAAGCCCCCACAGCACATCTGACAGACACATTGGGGTTGCATATTTTGGTTTTCAGGAAATGATTCACCCAGCCATTACGGCATCTCCAGCGAAGCCATCCAGAAATTATTAATTCATCCATTCATTCACTCAGGGTTGAATGAGGTTTGGGTAAAATATATCCCTCAACATATGAACTCTACTGGAGAGGCAGAGCATTTGGAAAACATAAAAATAAGAGTGTTTTCATATGTTTGCTACAATAAGAGATGAATAGAAAATACCATTGAGTGTTAACTATTTGAAGACAGGTTCAGTAAGGAAGGGGTATTCAATCTGAGCCTTTAAAAAGCTAAAGTCAACTTAGCAGAGAAGGGACAAGTTAGGGAGTGGAAAGAAGGAGGGAGGGATCTAGCAAAAGGAAGAGATGATGGGAGAAGAAAGGAGGGAGAGGAGGAACAAGGAGGAGCGAGGAATGAGAGAGAGGGTGACTTAAAAGTAAACAGCCCAACTTTAATGGTTCAGGAAATAATTATAATAATACCAATAATACCAAAGAATGATAATAATACAAATGGGCTAGATTATTCATGTAATCCTACTGACAATGTAAAAAGGTAGCTCACTACAGAAAAAAGTTTGGACCTTAAACATAATTGGGATGCAAGGGTATATGGGAAAAATAATCCCACAAAAAGACATGCAATGTAGAAGAGAGGCCTTTGGTGCGGGTGTGGAAGAAGGGGAGGAGGTACACAAAAGGGTAAGGGGGAAGATATCTGTGCAGTGTACAAGGAAATGCATATATGGAAATATCACAATGAAATGCATGTCAGAATGAAACACATTAAGTTGTACATTAAAAATTTCCAATAAAAAAATGGGTAAAAGAGAAAAGCCAGGCTCTATGGTCCGTACTTGTAATCCCAGTGACTCAGGAGGCTGAGGCAGCAGGATTGCAAGTTTAAAGCCAAAGGCAGCCTGTGCAACTTAGTGAGACTGTCTCAAAATTTAAAAAGGGCAGGGTTTAGTGGTAGAGCACTTGCCTACCATACGTGAGGCCCTGGGTTTACCCCATCCTAGTACTGAAAAAAAATGGGGGAAGGAAGAGCAAGATTGGCATGAAATTCTTCAATACTAAGGATTTTGGGCCTTTCTTGCCAAAGATTTGTTTTTGTTGTTCTTAGGTGCCATCAAGTTGGTATCTGACTTATAGTGACCCTACCTACAACAGGGGAAACACTATTGTCAGTGCTTCTCTGCTGTTCATGGGGTTTTCAATGGTGGATTGATTTTTGGGAGTGGGTTGCCGGGTCCGTCTCCCAAGCCTACAGCACCTGGTGTTCCCAGGAGGTCTCCTATCCAAGTACTAACCAGGCCTGACCCTGCTTAGCTCCTGAGATCTGACAAGATCAGATGCCACAGGGCTACGGCTGCAAGCACCAAAGATTTGGGAGTCATAAAAAAGTGTTCATGTAGTGCAACAGAGAGTTAGTTCTGTGTTCTCAAAAGGGACTCTGAAGGCTGAAAGCAAGAAAGCTCGGGAGGAATATCAATAGACGGGTCAGGATTTGTTAGGGGCCAGTGGTGGTTGGTTAAATGTTAGCCATAGAGGTCTTGTAGCAGAGAGAAGGGGATAGGTGATGGAGAAGCCAAGAGACCAGACCTGGTGGAAGCAGATGGGGGATGTGTCACCAACAGGGCTCTGCCTTCTACTTGGGTCACAAGAGGACAGTTCAATCCTCACCAATAACATTAAGGACCCGTTCTGGGTTTGGAGGCAGAGAGGACAATGAGTCCCTGTCTGTCTGGGTTGGGCTTGCAGTGGGACAGGCAGGTAAAGGTGGTCACCTGGCAGCCGAACATGTGAATCCAGGCAACAGGAGAAAGACCAGGGTCAAAAATCAGGATCTGGGCTGGTTGCAGTGGCGCTTGCCTGTCATCCCAGCGGCTCAGGAGGCGGAGGCAGGAGGATCACAAGTTCAAGACCAGAGGCAGTCTACATAACTTAGCAATACCCTGTCTCAAAAAGTTAAAAAAAAAAAAAAAAAAGGCTGGGGGCGCAGCTCAGTGGTCCAGCACTTGCAGAGCATGCAGGCACGAAGCCCTGGGTTCAACCCCCCAGTACCAGAAAACAAAAAAAATCAGGATCTGAGGACCAACCTCCTTGATGTTCTTGGTTTTTTTTTTTTCCTCCTCTTCTTTTTATTTCTAAAATCTTATTTAAAATATGCTTTCAAACCAGAGCTATCTTTGCAGTGTAAATTGTTATAACAAAAAGGTTATCATGGCAAAAGGAGAATCTGGGAATGTTGTCACTATGGTCGAGAGTCTCCAAATATGTCTGTCCTCAGCAGGGAAGGGCACTTGTCCAACACAGAGAGCCCTTGCTGTTGTTAGGTGCTGTCAAGTTGTGTCTGACTCATAGCGACCCTCATAGGGTTTTCAATGGCAGATTGTTTCGGGATTGCCTTGGGAGTGGGTTACCACGTCCTTCTCCCATTTTTGTGGTGCTGGGAATCGAACTCAGGACCTCAGAGACTGCAGCACAGTGCTTTACCAACTGAGCTAAATCCCAGCCCACACAGAGAGTCCTAGGGTGGCTAAAATGCATGTATGAAGTGATTTTAAAGCTTCACGTTCTATTTCCGTCTCCCTCCCTACGTTTCTTTTTCTCAGGCATTTGTCCTCCTTATATTTTTTTTCTCATCTGGAAGGAAAAATGTGGTAAGAGGAAAGAAGCAGCAGAACTAGGGGACCGGATAAATGAAGGCCCAGCAGTTGCCAGGTCTGTTTGGGACTTGGGTGGCAAAGCCGGGGGCTGCCAATCCAGGCCTCCTGGAAAACACCCAAGATGGAAGGGTTCCAGAACCTTCCCTGCAGTTGTCCCTGTGGGGTGGCATGGCCCTGGGCATCTGTTTTCTGATGGGCCTGTGTGCAGGACCAGCGACCTGCAACTCTCTTTCTCTGTGAAGTGACTCCCTGGGAGGGGACTTCCCAGGGTGGGTCCCAAGCAGAGGGGGAGGGGTAGAAATTGCCAAAAACCTCACTTCTGCCCAGGTCTACACTGGTGTCCTCTATAAATACACCAGAAGCTCCTTTTCAAAAGGTGCGTACGCTAATGCTGTAGTTTGATCTTCGAGTGACTCTTTGAATCAGTAAGTGAAGCAACTGGTTGTTAGGTGCCGTGGTGGACACGTGGGTGTACGACTCATGGCGACCCTCATAGGGTTTTCAATGGCTGACTGTTTCGGGATTGCCTTGGGAGTGGATCGCCAGGTCCTTCTCCCATTTTTGTGGTGCTGGGAATTGAACTCGGGTCCTTAGAGACTGCAGCGCAGCGCTCCACCAACTGAGCTAAATCCCAGCCTGAAGCAACTGGAGGGCAGATTAATCGCCCCCACCAACCTCTGGAAACAAGAGCGAGTTTGCTTCCCCAGTTAGAAAAAATGATGGCTCTTCCTTTTCATCCAGCGGCCACCTCCCCGTGTCCCCTGAGGGCCTTGCCGAGTGTCAGCCAGGTTACCGCAAAGATAAGGAGTGGGTGAGCTCATTCACACGCTGAGCCCACAGCCTGGCCCGCTGGCCCCCGGAGCGCCCACGACCTTGTACCGTTATCACTGGAGAGGAGACAGACGCAGCCTTGGAGGTTTGCTTCTTATTGAATCGGGCTGCAAAACAAGAAGGGCTTTGCTGACTCATCTCCTCACCCTCCGAAGGGAGCCCACGAGGTGTTTTCCTGAATTTAAAGTTCCGTAGAAAACAAGAGCCACTTTGGCTGCAGCCCTTTTGCCTTGTTGTTTTTAATATTTCCAAAGTCAGCGTGAGCGGGTGGATTCAGAGCAGGGGCTGGTTTTAATTTGGGGACTGACCTCTTGTCTCTCCCCTCGGTTGCTCTGACAGGATGAAGTATTTGTGACTTTGTCCTGTCCTGGCCACATCTGAGGGTGGATTATGTTTTATATTGTCACTTCTAATAAGGCCTGTGGGAGACAATAGGCATGATGTTTGTGCTAGTTACGTCCCCCCGGAGCAGCCCTGGGAAAGCTGGAATAGCCATCCCGAGCTCCCACGTGGCCTCAGCTCTGGTGGAAGTGCGTTGGTCTGCTGTGGCTGTGTTCACTGAGCAGGTATCTGCGCCTGGCACTGAGCCCACACCTGAGAATCCTGCAGGGATTAAAGCCATACCAGGAGAGCCTGGGAGGGCTGGGAGCTGGAGTCTGACATTGCTGCAGCAATCACAAAGAGAATCTGTTAAGGGCACTGAAGGAAAGGCGGAAGGGGGCCTGATCTGGTACGAGGGCTCACGGAAGGCTGCATGGAAGAAGCGGCATGTGAGCCAAGATCAGAGGAGGCACGAAGCAGGGATGAGAGAGGGAGGAATGTTGCAGGCTGGGGCAGTTTTTCTGGGGATGGGAAGTGTGCAGAAGGTGACAGAGGTCAGAGCATACAGGACTTGGAGACCATGGCGAGGAACTTGGTCACGATAGAGGGACGCTGGGAAATCATTATAAGGTCTCCCCTGGGGACGTGGTGACCATGTTTGGGCTCTGAAAGCCCCTGCTGGCTGCAGCATTAGGACATAGTCTGAGGTCTCAGGCGCTGGGTGGACCACATAGGCAGCTTTTGTGGATGAGCTGGAACCCTAGGGAGAGGCCAGGGCACCATCCAGAAAGGCCCCATTTGCCTTATGTGTTTCTTATCGAAAAAAAAGTAGTGAAAGCATTTGCTGTGAGAAACAGCAGAGAGGGCCAATCAATATTAATGATGCCGGACTATTACGGAGGTTATGAGTCCAACGTCCTGATCAAAAGCATTGTTTGGGTGACATCGCATCTGTTGCCGTGGCAACTACTTCCTGTGAAATAGGAATAGAATCTTTGACACTTGGCTTGGCTGAGCCCATGGGGGAGGTGGACATTAGAGAGTTACCCACAGTGCACTGCAGCTAGAGAGCATCTGAGAAGAAGGATCATTCTGGAGGAGAGAGGGGAGTTAGAGAGTGTTCATGTTTCCCAGCTGCACCAGGCCTGAGCGAGCCCCGCGTCACATCCTGGAAGCAATCCGAAGTGTCCTGCGTATCCCCCACGCGCCTGGGCTCCACTGCTTCCCACCTCCCCAGTGCTTCCGGTCGCCTCTCTTATGGCTGCTTGGTTATCTCTCTGATGGAGCCCCTCTAGGCAGACGCCCCCATGCACGTGTCTTTCCCACATCCACAGTGACTCCTCCCCACGGCAAGCCTCCCACCCTCATCCACTCTTGCCTGCTGCGCCAGCCCAGCTCCCCTTCTCCATGGGAAGATATCTCGCCACCTGGCCCTTGCTCCCCACCTCCAGTCTTACCTGGTTTCAATCCTTTCCATTTCCATACAAAGTCTTTCCCTTTCCATTCCTCCCCATTGCAGACTCTGAGCCTCCCAAGTCATCAACAGCTTCTCCCAGCAACCCCTTCATCAAGTCCAGATTCCCTAGAATTCCCATCCACAAGGATGACACCCCCTTTCCGTGCAAGTGTGCATGCGTGCACTTGTCATCCATCCACTTACTCAGCAAATGCCCAGTGCGCAGTGTGATGCTAACCTTGATCGAGCCTCAGCACTGTGTAAGGTACCAAACATGTACTGTCCTGGTTCCTCATTTGATACTCACTGTCAACTAGTTTTTGTTTTTTCTATTCAGATGGAGAAAGCAAGGTGTACAGGAAACTGAGACAGTCACTGGGCCAAGCCCACGGCTCTGGAGGGTTGAAACCCCTATGATCTGCCTAGGATGGGGGTTTCTGGTCCCAGCTGCCTCCAACTCACCTGGAACGGAGTGTAGCTTGGCTGCTGCTGTGTGTTTGGGGGCATCTCGTTTGCTGTAATGCAATTGTTGTTATTGTTGTTGGGTGCCGTCCAGTTGAGTCAGACTCATAGCGACCTTCATAGAGTTTTCAATGGCTGTTTCGGGATTGCCTTGGGAATGGGTTGCCATGTCCTTCTCCCATTTTTGCAGTGCTGGGAATCAAAGTCGGGACCTCAGAGACTGCAGAGCGGCGCTCTACCAACTGAGCTAAATCCCAGCCCCCTAATGGAATTAGTCTTTAATAAAAACAAAAGAAAGTAGTGAGGAGGATTAGGAGACAGGTTAACATTCATTCACAAAGGGCGCCCCCTGCAATGCTCCTGGGGGAGCGGAGAGAGTGGTCAGCTGAATTAAGTGCTGGACCCTGAGGAGAGAGGCTGAAGCACCTCTGGGAACTCACATCCCATCCCAGCTTGGGGAGGTACCAGCACTCCGCTGAAGTGGCAGAGGGAAGGACGACAGTCTGCATCCGGATTGTCCTTAAGGGAACAAACAGGCTGACAAGTGACAAGTGAGGTGGTATGGCAGGCGAAGGACACTGTGGTGGCCAAGCAATGGAAATGCCACGCCCACTTCCCAGAGGTGCTCCAGGCCGTGGTGACTTTCCTCCCGTAAAGGTGTTGGGATCATTTAGCAGGAAGCTTAGAGCCACATCTAGGGCAGCAAGGGTGGGCGTCAGGGGGGCAGGCACAGACCACACTGCTGGGTCGCCATCCAGCTGAGCACTGGATAAACCATGCCATGCGCGGGTGAAGCATTATAAACGTGCGCTGTGACAGTCAGTTGCAACAGTCATTTCCCACACGGAGCCCTGTGTTCCTTTGGAGACCCCTTACAGCTCATGATCACAGAGGCGGAAGTAAGCTGCGGCTAAAACAGGCAATGAGTGTGCGGAACCCCAAGCCCGAGGCTGGTGTGTCTCCATTAAATAGTGGCCAGGCCCTTAGAACGTCTGCCCATGCTCCTACCCGATCTCAACCCCCTTCCCTCTCCAGGGATCTGCACAAAATCCCACACAACATCCAAGAAGATTAAGAGCTGGAAGTTAGGAGCAAATGAAAGAATGCGAGCAAGTGGCACCCGCTGATCTCTAATGGGTTGGTTTCCCTCACACACATCCATTCATTCACCCAACTAAACCACACGGAGGAAGGGAGCAGCACAGAGAAAACTGTTAGGTGGAAAACAGGGCCCACAGCATGATAGGCTTACAGTGCATACTTATTTTGGTATTCCCAATTTGTCACAATGCCTTATATTTTACGAAGTGCTTCCTCATGTCATGTTTATTTGATGCGTAAAACCCGGGGCCATGAAATGTCCATCCCGTTTTACAAACTAAAAACCGAGACTCCAAGTCTTAACCGAAGCTCTTGTGTCTGGATTGATCTCGTGGTCTCATGAGTGCAGACATGCTGTTCCCAGGCCTGACGTACAGGGAGATCCCCAGGAACGTGACGAGGATTTCTTACGCGTGTGTTCTCAATTGCAGAATGCCAGCACAGAAAAAAATAACTGGGATGGTTAGAGCTGAACAGTCTCTATCCAGACCTGGTTCTTGTTAGAGCTGGGGGAGCAGAGATGGCCCTGGGAAGTTGGGTGTGACCAGTGCTTTCTCAAGATCCTCCTCTGCGGGAGCTCAGGGTGGAGTGTGGGTTAGCCAGCTCTGCAAACACCCCGACTGCAAAGTCCATTCTGGCCCTGTGCTTGATGCAGTGTTATCTTGTTATGGTCTCAGGCAAACACACACTCTGTGGGAGCCTGATGCTCTGTACGAAGGAACAAAGGCCTGACCACTGTTGAGTTCAAATGCAAGTGTGAACATGTGCATGTATGTGTGCGTGCACACACACACACAACACACACACAGAAGACCTCCTGTTGTTGTTGTTAGGTGCTGTCGAGTCGTGTCCGACTCATAGTGACCCTTGTAGGGTTTTCAATGGCTGATTGTTTCGGGATTGCCTCGGGTGTGGGTTGCCACGTCCTTCTCCTGTTTTTTGTGGTGCTGGGAATCGAACTCAGGACCTCAGAAACTGCAGAGCGGAGCTCCACCAACTGAGCTAAATCCCAGCCCGATGACCTCCTAGCTGCAGACTTTTCTCTGCCTTTGAAAATGACTTCCCTTTCCCATGATCCCATGAGCGACAGCATAATGGTGCTCTGCAGGCAAGCAGCATGTGCAAGTTTGTGTTCTAGATGGAAGCTTTTCTTCTTGCAAACAGACAGACGCAGGAGGGCGTGCGTCCCTAGCACCAGGGCATGGAGGGAAGCCAGCCTGGAGTTGAGAGGCCTGAGTTGGAGGTCCTCCCCTGCCATCAGCTGCCTCTGTGACCTTCGATGGCTGTTCAGCCACCAGTGCCTCAGTTTCCACATCTGTCCAGGGAAAAGGCTAGCTGGAAGAGCAAGGTTAGCCTCAGATGGCCCCTGGCTTCCTTCCAGCTAAAACATTTTATGGTCAAGCACTGAATCAAGGTCCTTTGCTGCATCGTCTGAGGCGGCAGAGATGGAGGCCTTCAGAGATCCCAGGGAAGAAAGTACTAGAAATACAATTCTCTCGGCACACTCTAGCAGACCATCTTCTAGCAATCCTTTTTCCTCGCAAGGCTGGGCCATCTTTGTTACCCACGTGGCATATAAAATTCCTCTCTTCCTAGTCCTCTGAGAGTTGAGCAACAGTAGTTTGATTTGACTTCCCGCAGGGCATAGAATTGAGGGCTACTAATTTTCAAGTTCAAGAGTTCTTATTCCAGCTTCCTCTTACCCACCATTATGTGTGATTGATAGTATTAAACAGAAGGAAAATGTATTTTACGAGAGTGGGGAAGTGCATTAGGTTAGATAATAAGTATATAAAGTACGTGGTTAGAGGTTTTATAAGGGGAAAGATGTAATTTTGTGGTTGCGCCTGCTTGGGACTCTTTGCCATGTTAGGTTTTCGTTGGTAGAAGTAAAATGTATTGGCTCAGCAGAATGAGGCAGAGCCGTCCATCCCAGGACAGCATCTTGGTCAGCAATGTCTTTGGAGATGGGAGCAGGAGGAGAGATGGCAGAGTTTGGTGCCTCTGGGGAGGGGTGGGAGGGAGTCTAGGGAGAACCATGCAGAGATTGGTAGGTCCAGGAGGCCCTGGACACAGACCTTCTCTGGCACACTGACTGCCTGTCATGTCCCCTGCTGGCATGACACAGCCAGACCCCACAGGCCAAGCATGGGTGAGTCCGAGAGGGCTGCTTGGTTCCTGCCTCTGAGCCTCCAGGCCTGGAGTCCACCTGGCCTCAGATATGGGCCCACCCTTGGTCTATGGGGCTTTGAGTGGCCACTGCTGGTTCCTGTCATGCCTCTGCAATGTCAGAAAGTGTCTGTCACTCCCACAACCAAATTCCCCAGCCAACAAGGTGGTCTACTCTGGGACCTCTATGTCTTTCAGAGTCATGACATTACCCATATGATGACGCACTGTGTTAGAAAAACGAAATCATCAGTCTGCATAACTTAGCGAGACCCTGTCTCCAAAAGAAAAAAAAAATGGTCTGGGGGCGGGAATCAGTGGTCCAGCACTTGCAAAGCATGCAGGCGCAAGGCCCTGGGTTCAACCCCCAGTACCAAAATAAAAAAAGAAAAAGAAAAATGAAATCACAGTTGTTTACACACTTGGTGAGTCCTGTGGGAAGAAATTAAATCTCATGGAATTGGAATTGTCCTGAAGAATCTGCCACTGGGAGGCCTGGTCATTGTGCTTAGTAATCTAAAATGTTGATCCCCGTTGGGAATGAGCAATGGGCTTGTTGGCCAATTGAGGCAAATCCAAGTGGGGCTTTGTTGTTGTTGTTAGGTGCCGTCGAATCGGTATCTGACTCATAGCAACCCTCATAGGGTTTTCAATGGCTGAGTGTTTTGGGATTGCCTTGGGAGTGGGTTGCCAGGCCCTTTTCCCATTTTTGCGGTGCTGGGAATTGAACTTGGGACCTCAGACACTGCAGCACAGCGCTCTACCCACTGAGCCAAATCCCAGCCCAAGTGGGGCTGGAGCGGAGAACTAATTCATTAACTCTCAAGATGGCTGAGAGTGCTGGGATTGGCTACTTGAAGGAACAGTGTAGGGGCTGGGGACCTAGCTCATTGGTAGAGGGCTGGCCTACCACATGCTAGGCCTTGGGTTTGATCTCCAGCACCACAAAAAGGGTGGAAGAGGAAGAGTTTATGAAAGCTAAGCTCCACCTCTCCTCTTTCATAAACCATATTTCAACAAAGTTGTTGAACTGGAAATCAATTTGATATTAATTTGTTCTCAGCTCATGCTTTAATGGGCTTACATTTCTGTGCACTTAATTTAAAACTACATTTGATAAGTAATCTATGAAAAAACAAATTGAGATTGAAAATAAATGTTTGTAATTTCAGAGGTCAGTAATTAAGATTATCGTCACTCCTTGGATTTTAAGTTTTTAACCAGTGTTTAGCTGCCTGTAGTGGCATTTCATACTCCTATCAAATGGAGAAATTCTGGGATGAACCCAGAGATCAGCACCCGTCTAACCGCAGTGATCCTGTTCATGCAGGCAGCCTGAACCCCAACAGCAGCTGGTGTCTTTCGCTTTCAGAGTCATCTTCGATTTCAGCATAGCTGCGTGTGCCCAGGGCTGAACCCCCACTCTGTGTGCCAGAGCCTGGGAAGGGACCAGGACCTGTGGATGCCCTGAGACATTACAATGCAATTGGGAATCCCCCTGGGGTCAGAGAACTCCCATGATGCCTTCCCCAAGAGTTACCTAAAGAGAGAGGATGGTAGGGCTATCCAAACCCTACTTCATGTCGATGTTAACGAGGGCTGCTCACAGCTGGGATGTCCTCCCTGTTCGCCTGGGGGATGTCTGATGTGGCTGGCTGAGCGGCACCCTGCCCCCATCATCCGATTGCTGCCACGTGTCCATAACAAAGCCACATGTTTACCAAAGTTGACAGTCTCCCTGGGGGAGGGTGGCACTCCTGTGCCTGAATCCCACAGCCAAGCAGAAAAAAGCCCCAGCCCCACCACCCCTGCCCCCTTACCCATTGCCATTGAGTGGGCTTTCCCTCAGCAGACAAATCCCCCTCTTGCCCTGGCCCTCAGGCACCAGCTATCCCACTCCCTAATGTGTTAGGGAGGGTCCAAAATAGAGACCATGAGACTTCATTGTTTGTAACTGATATAATCAACAACTAAGAAAATCCAAGATGTGCTACCATCCATTAAACTGATAAGATAGTCCAGCAAGATGTCTGACAGATGACCAACTTACAAAACCAAAAGATTTCCTTTATGTTAAAATAATCATACATAAGACATAGTAGAAACAAGATCCTATTCGTGATAGCAACAAAGCTATACAATACCTACACATAAGCTTAACAAAATATTTCTGATAGCTACATGTAAAAAATTTAAACTAGACTGAAGGGTGTAAAAAGGACTCTATTAAAAGGGAGACCTAGGACTTACATGGATAGGGCAACTCTTTATTGTGAAAATACGAAATTTTCCCAAATTGACCTATACTTTCAATGTAGCCTAAGCAGGAATCCCAATGGATTATTATGGAGCTTAGAGTTTGATTCTAAAATTAATCTGAAGGAGAAAATAAGCAATAATGGCTTAGAAACTTTTGAAAACAGAACAGTACCAAAAGAAAACATGCTCTTACAAGGTTGCCAAGACGATGAAATGAGGGAAAGAATAGTTTTTCAACAAATAGTTCTGGAACAATTGGATACCCACATGCAGAAGAATGCAGTTAGACTCCTACTTTAAGCCATATATAAAGTTAATTAAAACAGGATTAGAGATTTGAATGTAAGAGCTTAATCTATAAACTCTTAAAAGAAAATAGATACAAATCTTCATGACCTAGGTAGGTCATAGTTTCTTTACCTGTGGCTCCTAAGGCATAAGCAACTAAAAATAAATAAATTGGACCTCATCAAAAACAAGAACTCTGTGCTTCAAAAAACACCATCAATAGAGAAACAACCCACAAAACTGGAGAAAACGTTTGCAAATCATATATCTAATAAGGAGTAGTATCCAGAATATATAAAGAACTCTTTCAACTCAAGAATAAAGAGAAAATACAATTTAAAAATAAACAAAGGATTTGAATACAAACACTTTCAAAGGAGATGTGCAACAAAACACAGAGGATACTCATCTTGGTAGGTGCAAAATCAAACAAGCACAACCAAGATAAAGAGTGAAGAAGGATGTGTTGCCTGCAGGGGGAAAGCCCTGAGCATAGTTCCCCAAAATGGCACTTTCTCAAACCAAAGAAAGCTTGGAGATTTTATTGGGAAAGTCTATACATATTCCTATGGGGCCGGGATTTAGCTCAGTTGGTAGAGCACTGCTCTGCAGTCTCTGAGGTCCCGAGTTCCATTCCCAACACCACAAAAACGGGAGAAGGACGTGGCAATCCACTCCCAAGGCAATCCCGAAAGAGTCAGCCATTGAAAGCCCTATAAGGGTCGCTATGAATTGGACACAACTCAACGGCACCTAACAACAACAACAATCCATATTCCTAAGAGGAGGCACTTTGGTGTGGGTGCAATATCCAAGCATGCTCAGTTTAAGCTCTACACTACTGGCCATGTTCGGTTCAAGTTATACTTTGAGAAGCAAAGATGGCAGACAGACACATCCCTGAATGCATGATATGGATTGCAGAAGAATGGTGGGCAGAAATGTTTTAGGCACTGGTAAACTACATTGTAACTCCCTACTGGATGTTCCTTTGGTCGCTGCTTGATGATTTCTGCTGCCTTGCAATAGCTCACCCTCCTTCAACTGGGAAATAGAGCTAGAATCTGAGAGCCTCCCTTGACGCTGGCAGAGGTCAAACCCTACGATAAAGCCGCTGCTGAGGGGACTCCCTTCAGCCAGCCAGCAATGAGTGGGATGCAGAAGAAAGGCATCAGCCTTGAGAGTTAGGGAAAATGGCCCCATCCTGGGCCTCCATGTCCCCAGTTGAGCAGCTACGGGGAGGAGGATGGGCCCTGGCTCTGGCATTCCAGCAGAATGTTGTTGTTGTTGTTGTTGTTGTTGTTTTTGTTGTTGTTGTTGTTAGGTGCCATCCAGTTGGTATTCAACTCATAGCAACCCTCTGTACAACAGGGGAAACACTATTGTCAGTGCTTCTCTGATGTTCACAGGGTTTTCAATGGGAGATTGATTTTTGGGAGGGGGTTGCCAGGTCCTTCTCCCAAGCCTACAGCACCTGCTGTTCCCAGGCAGTCACCCATCCAGGTACTAACCAGGCCCAACCCTGCTTAGCTTCCGAGATCTGACGGGATCGGATGCCACAGGGCCTGTCAGCAGACGTTGTAAAGCTGTAGGCTAGCAGAATGATAGTCCTTTCAATAAAGAAACAAATAGCACCCTGCACTGGCTGGGCTACAGGTTTCCTATGTCTGTGGCTGCTAACAGATGTACAGATGACCAATAGCACTGGAAAAGATGTCCACTATCATTAGTAATTAGGAATATGGAAATTTAAACCACATGAGACACCACTGAACACCTACTGTTGTTGGTACATGCCGTTGAGTTGGTATCTGACTCACAGACATCCTGCGTACAACAGGTGAAACACTATTGTCAGTGCTTCTCTGCTATTCATAGAGTTTTCAATGGCAGATTGATTTTGGGAGTGGGTTTCCGGGTCCATCTCCCAAGCCTACAGTATCTAGTGTTCCCAGGCGGTCTCCCATCCAAGTGCTAACCAGGCCAACCCTGCTTAGCTTCTGAGATCTGACGGGATCAGATGCCACAGGGCTGCGGCTGCAGGCACAGATCCACTAGGATTGCTATAATCAAGAGGATAAATAATAGCAAGTGTTGGCAAGGATGTGGAGAGGTTGTATCTCTCATACATTACTCATGTGAATATAAAATGGTTCAGCTGCTTGGGGAAACAGTTTGGCAGAACTTCAGTGGGTTAAACATAGTTTCCTTGGGATCCAGCAAGTTCGCTCATAGGTATGGGCTCACACACTACTTGTAGGTGTATATCCAAGAGAACTAAAACATAGGTCCACACAAAAACTTGTCCCCAAATGTTCACAGCAACATTACTTATAATAGCAAAAAGTGGAAGCAATTCAGCTACGCAGTCAGCTGACAAGTGGATAGGCAAAACGCAGTGCGCCCATACAATGGAATATAGTTCAGCGATGAAAAGGAATGAAGCCCTGCCGTTGCTACAATGTGAATAAACCTTGAAAACACTGTGTTAAGTGAAAAAAGCCAGACGCAGAGCCATTGGCTGTATGATTCCATTTACATGAAATGAGCAGAACAGGCAAATCCATAAAGATAGAAGATAGATTGGTGGTTGCCAGGGGCTTGGGGGAGGGCCAGTAAGCCAAAGCGGAAGATGTGTTCCAGGTCTCTTCGGGAACTGATAAAAAATGTTTTGAAAGCAGATAGTCGTGATCACTCCAAACACCCTGATGGAGTCGAGCGATGGAAGAAATCAGGCACTAGATTTATGATAAACAGCCTGCGATAAAACACTGAATGGTGCACTTTGAAATTGTGAAATTTGTGACATGGAAATTTAATCTTAATTTTAAAAGAGAAGTTTATCACATATCAAAATCTGGCGTAGAACAACTGTAATTGAAACAGTGGTATTGGCACAGGAACAAACAAATGGGGGTTTGCCTCAGTGGGATTGAGGGTACAAGAGTAGAGCCACAGGCATACCGTGGATATGTGGCATACGGCAAGGTAGCACCCTAAATCAACGTGGAGAGGACAATGCTGATGGAGACCAGCTGGCTCTTTGTTTGTAGGGGAAAGTAGGATTCAAACCGCATACTATCTGATGGCAAGACTACAAAAGTAGAATAAAATAAAGACATCTGTGACCTCAAAGAAAGCTGCCTGAAGCAATACACAAAATTCAGAAAGATAAAGACGATATAAACTTGAATTTATAAAAACCAGAAACTCTGACCAATGAAAGATGTCATAAGCAAAGTTAAGAGACATTTCCCATCTAATAATAGGTAACATATTAAGATCCTGAATATATAAAGAACTTGTAAACACAATAAGAAAATGTCAAGCAAAGTAACATGCCTCCCTACACCTTTTTCCTCTCCCTCTTTTCGCTGGATTTCGGATGATCCCAGAATTTTGACCTCTATTCTGTGCCAGGGGGATCACCTCAGCCCCTTTCTCATATCATTGTCTGACTTCCTCTGTCTCTCAATCCCATCTAGTCTTGTTGGGGTTGTGAGGGAGGAGCCATGTTCTGCGCCATGCATGGTGAAGATTGGCCAAAACCGGGGTGTCCACTTCTCTTGCCCCTTAGAAGAGGCAGCCCCAGCCTGCAGAGACTGCCCCCACCCCATGCAGCCAACATTACTAAGCCACAAATGAGAAAGGCTGGGTGTGTGCACCCACTTCTTTCTAGTCAGCCCCTTGATCAGGGCTGCAGCATGACCTTTGTTCACCAGTAAAATTAACCTTGAATCTAGACAGACATCTGTCTTCACTAAGGAAGTGTCCATGCTGCGGTTTCTTTTTGCACGTGGTGCCGTTATTAAAGACTAGAATGTTGCAGGCATGTCACATAGGCATTTTTGTCTCAGACTTGGAGGACCTGACTGTTTTGCCTTCCTCCTGAGCCAGACTTGCGTCTCTCAGCTGGGTAATTCAGCAAGGGCTCCTCCTTCCATTCCTCGCCCCCCCCCCCATCTTGCTGTTCTGTTTCCGTAAGCCGTAGATTGAGGCCACATTTACTACATTTCATAGAGTGTTTACGTACCCCATGCAGCTCCTCGTCTCATTACCAAGGACAATTTCCACGAGGGTAAAATGGCAGTGCCAAGGTGATTTGTTCTGCTGCTGGATTGTGCACAGCACTCTGCACCATGGTTTCTCTGATCCTGGCCCAAAGAGCCGAGAACAGAGCCAGTGCATTTTAAAGCCCTATGGATGATCTCTAAAGGGATCTCTTTAGAGTATTGAAAAGCAAAGATGTCACATTGAAGACAAAGGTGCACCTGACTCATTCCATGGTGTTTTCAGTGGCATCATATGGTTGTGAAAGCTGGACATTGAACAAGAGAGACAGAAAAAGAATTGATGCTTTTGAATTGTGGTGCTGGAGATGTCTATTGAATATACCATGGACTGCCAAAAGAACCAACAAATCTGTCCTAGAAGAAGTGCAACCAGAGTGCTCCTTGGAAGCAAGAATGGCCAGACTGCGTCTTGCATATTTCAGACATGTAGTCAGGAGAGAACAACCCCTGGAGAGAGACATCATGTTTGGGAGAGTGGCAGGTCAACAAAAACAAGGAAAACCCTCCACCAGATGGATTGACACAGTGTCTGCAGCAATGGGTTTAAACATAAGTAAGATCATGTGCCTGGTACAGAATCCGGAAGTGTTTGATCTGCTGTACATGGGGTTGCTATGAGTCGGACTCCACTTGACAGTACCTAACAACAACAACAACATGGATGATCTCTAAGCAGGTCATACACTCCAGCCAGAGATCCTGGCAGGTCATGTTAGGCTTAGCATTAGATGTCAAGATTGCCTAGACATTTCATGCCAGAGGACATTGTATAGCTAAAGGGGGTGGGGGTTTGGAGGCAGTTGGCTTACTTTAAGTGAGCAAGTTGTGATTACTAATGCAGCTCTCCCCCTGCCCCTTTTAGAGTCATTGTTACTACCATGGAGATGTGCAAGGATACCCTGGTTCGACGGCCAGCCTCAGCACCTGCTCTGGTCTCAGGTAAGTGACCCTGGCCATGGCAGCTCTGGTCATAAGCATGGCAACCACAGACCACCCTTTACTTTTCCACTCGAAAGCAGTACGAACAGGTCCTGAGGCCTCACGGCCCACGCACACCTCCAGCTGGGCAAGAGAGGGGCGTCCCACCTGACTAGTCATGACTGCACGGCTTACGTGGGGTCTCAGCTCCTCGAAGTCTCCTTTTGAATGCCATGCCAGGCCTGGTGGACTGAGAGCGACCAGGCTAACTGGGTTTCAGCCTTCAAGCACTCTGTGAATGATCTTTTCATTTTTGTGGCTCTGATACTTAATCATTCCCAGTGCTAAAAGACAGGACATTAAGTATTATTGTTGAAGCTGCTGGCTTAAGAAAAAGTTTAAAGGGCCTCCTTTCATTAGGAAACAAAATTAAAAAGCTAATTTGACATAACCAAGGCGAGTTGAATACAGACATGCATTGGTGGGGGGTAGCTGTTATCCTATGGGGAAAAGTGGGAAATAATTAGCCTTCTGTGCTGGACAAGCCAACCTGGCCCTACCCCACCCCATTCCTCCCCAATCACAGTTGGTAGCCATCCGCTGGCTCTTCGGGGCTCGCCAGGAAAGCCATTTGCCTGACAAATTTCCAGCTGCCTCAGCTTTTTTGCTGGGTGTATTTATTGGGGTTGTGAACTGACAGGTTTACCCTCAAAGTCCTGGGGGTTTGAGCCCATGGCAGTGGAAGGAGAAAGACCTAGAGGAATGCGCCAAGTGGGATGGCATTCTGCATGTCAGCAGTGACCGCGACCTGGTCCGTGTGAGTTCTGTGTGGGGTTGTGGAGAATGGGAAGATGCACGCCACACACACGCCACCCGTGAAGGGCCACCCTCGGCCTCGTTCTGCTGGGTTTCCCTGGAGGCCACCGCATTCATTCTCAAAACCACCCCGTCAGCCAGAGACTGCGTCTCCATTTTAAACTAGGAAAGCCAGAGTCTGCCTTCTCGTTCACCATCATCCCTTGCGCACACGCGGCCCTTTGCTCCTTTAAGCGCTGCGTTCCTTTCCATCTCCCAAGCAGCCATGTTCCCACTACTGATGTGATCGTAAGGGTGAACGGGGACTCTTACCGGGCAGGGTTGCCAGGACACCTCCAGGCCCAGTACGCATGGAGAGTGCTCAGAGGAGAGTCTGGAAATGACCCTCAGGCAAGGATGATGGCTGTCATCTTCAAAGAGTGAGGAATTATCTCAAGAGGTGGCAGGAAGCCGTGTCCACAGGAGTCAGGCCAGCTCTAGTGCAGGGAAGGAGGTGGCCGGAGTATTTAGGGAGAGGTTCAGGTGGGGCAGAATTTGTGGATGGATCATGAATCTCAAGAGCACAGAGGGGAGGGTCCATGCAGAGGGCCTGGGGAGCGGGTCAGTCAGAAGATTAAAGAGCTGCTGGGGGCTGGGAACGGTGGCGCATGCCCGTAATCCCAGCAGTTTAGGAGGCAGAGGCAGGAGGATCGCAAGTTCGAGACCAGAGGCAGTCTCTGTAATTTAGTGAGACCCTGTCTCAAAAAGTAAAAGAAAAATAGGCTGGGGATGCAGCTCAGTGGTCCAGCACTTGGGAAGGGTCCATGCAGACAGCCTGGGGAGTGGGTCAGTCAGAAGATTAAAGAGCTGCTGGGGAGAAGGGCTTGGATTTTATGGAAAACTAGGACTCATGAACTGGGGTTCCAGGGGGAGAACAAGAGGGACAGAGGTAGAAGCTGGGATGAGGTCGGACCTGCAGGCATAGGGGTCGAAGTGGGTAGGCTGAGACCATCAGCCAGAGCACAGGAGCCAGGCAGCAAAGTGGCCGCGAGGCAGCGGGCCAGCCGCTGGCCCTCTCAGACTCTGGCTTTCTGAGTTTAAAATGCAGATGAAGTAACTGGCTGACGGGGTAGTTTGGAGAATGAATGTGGTGGCCTCCAGGGAAACCCAGCCCTGTGCCCGCCTCTGAGCAGCCAGCAGGGAAGCCCCAGCCTCCTGAACCAGCCTCGTATCCTTTGAGTCTGGGAACTGGACCAGCGGGGCAAGAAGAGATGGGCACATAGCACACCTAGGCTAATTCTGTGCAAAGCTGCTCTGCTCCTGAGGAAACCAGGTGCAGCCACACAAGGCCAGGTGGTGGGGGGGACACACACCTGTAGAGCACCGCCACCTGCTCCTGTGCGCTCCGTGAGACTTTGCAGTTGAGTCTCTCATACACCTGTGAGAAGGGAAAATCTATGCTGTGTTCTCCTCTCTCGGGCCTGAGAGATGGACCTGCTTGTTCAAAGGCCATTTATTGAAGATTGGGTATTTCCAGCCTCCCTTTTAAAGTTAAAGCCAATGTGTACAAAGAGAAGCTAAGTCAAACTGGCTTGAAGAAAAACAAAATCACATGAAGATGTACTCATGTGCCGGGAGCGGTGGCGCACACCTGTAATCCCAGCGGCTTGGGAGGCAGAGGCAGGAGAATAGCAAGTTCGAGACCAGAGGGAGTCTGCATAATTTGGTGAGACTCTGTCTCAAAAAAGTTAAAAAATAGGCTGGAGGGGACAGCTCTGTGGTACAGAACTAGCAAAGCATGCAAGCCTGAGGCCCTGGGTTCAACCCCCCGTACTGGAAAAAAAAATTTTTTTTATTATAAAAGATATGCAGGGCTGGGATTTAGCTCAGTTGGTAGAGCGCCACTCTGCAGTCTCTGAGGTACTGCAGTCTCTGGATTCGATTCCCAGCCCTGCAAAAATGGGAGAAGGATGTGGCAACCCACTCCCAAGGCAATCCCGAAATAATCTGCCATTGAAAACCCTATGAGGGTCACTATGAGTCGGACACGACTTGACGGCACCTAACAACAACAACAACAACAACAACATGCTACCAAAAAGTTCAGATGGTTTCAGGCATGGCTTGGTCCAGGTTCCCAGCCAATATCATTAGGGTCTATTTTCTCTCTCTCTGCCTCTCAGTTTCTTCTACCCTGACTTCATCCTCAGACACTGTCTTGGCATGGACTACTTCACAAGATGCCACACACTGGGTGGGTTAAACAATAGAAATTTATTTCCCACAGTTCTAAAGGCTGAGAGGTCCAAGATGGAGGTGCCAACAAGATAGGTTTCCTGCTGGGGTTGCTGCTCTTGGCTCGCAGACAGCCACCATCTTGCTGAGGGCTCACAGGGAGAGGACGCTCTGGTGTGCTGTCTCTTCCTCTTCTAATCCCTTCCTGGGACTTCACCCTCATGGCCTCCTCTAAACCTTCTCACTTCCCAACAGCTCCGCCTCTGAACACCATTGCACTGGGCATTAACACTCCAGCCTTTGAATTGGTGGTCATGGGACGAACATCCGTCTCTACCAGGCACGTTATTGCGCTCCACTGTACTAAATAGTATTGTACTGTATTTGGGGACCAAGCGCCAGGATTACATCCTCAGAGGGCAGGAGGGAGGATGATACCTCTTTTTCAAGTTTAGTAAAGACCCCCAGGCTGGGCACGGTGGCGCACGCCTATAATCCTAGCAGCTCGGGAGGCAGAGGCAGGAGAATTACAAGTTCAAGACCAGAGGCAGTCTGTGTAACTTAGCGAGACCCTATCTCAAAAAGTAAAACAGTGGGCTGGGGGCACAGCTCAGCGGTCCAGCACTTGCAGAGCATGCAGGCTCGAGGCCCTGGGTTCAACCCCCAGTACCGGAAAAAAAAAAAAAAGACCACCAAAGCATATCACCATGTAAACATCTTCCGTGGGGACACTGTTCAACCACTGTTGTGGCTTGGGCTCTCACTATTCTTTCCTCGGTAAGAAAACAGGCCCATGATATCTGCTTTGCAAGATTCCTGTAAACATCAGAGAAAATAATGCAGTCAAGAGCCTGGCCCATGGGAGCAGAGGAGGCTGGGGAGTCACTGCCAGTGGCTATAAGCGTTCTTTGAGGGATGATGAAAATGTTCTGAATTTGCATATGGGTGACGTTGGCACAGCTCAGTGTTCTAAAAACCATTGGAATGCATGCTTTAACAGGGTAAGCTTACGGATACGCAAATTACCTCTTAATAAAGCTGCTGTTTAGAAAGGGGGCCTATTTCAGGGCAGGTTCTTCACAAATTGTAGCTGCTGTTGTTACTATTGGTAGTCAGTACAGGCTGAGTGTCCTTTATCCAAAATCCTCAGAACCAGAAATGTTTCAGATTTATTTACACTTAGGATGTGTGGATTAGGTGTGTTCAGACTATAATAGCCATTTTTAAAAATCCTTTATAAGACAGACACAGTGGCACACGCCTGTAATCCCAGCGGCTAGGGAGGTGGAGGCAGGAGGATCACAAGTTGGAGACCAGAGGCAGTCTGTGTAACTTAGCAAGACCCTGTCTCGAAAAGTAAAAAATGGGCTGTGGGTGCAGCTCAGTGATCCAGCACTTACAAAGCATGCAAGCACGAGGCCCTGGGTTCAACCCCCAGTACCACAAAAAAAAAATAAGTAAAATTAAACAATGGGTTGTGGGTGCAGCCCAATTGGTAGAGCACTTGCGCAGTATACATGAAGCCCTAAGTTCAGTCCCCCGGTACTGCAAAAATAAGTAAATATATTGATTAATTAATTAATTAAATGCCTTTATAACAGTGTAGCCATTTATTTCCTTTGTAACCTTTCAAATGGTTACATTTGAAACAGAAACCATAGGCAGAAGTCTGTGTGTCTAGCCCGGTGCCATGCTCATGGTAGGGGGAGAATGAGTATTCGTTTGTTTGTATGTGAGTGGTTCACGTGGAAATTACTTATTGAAAATAAGCCCTACGGTGCCCATGCTGCCATCACAGTTTATCAAACATATATGAAGTGGGATATTGCTTTTCCCCATGAGCTCCTCCAAAAGAAAGACAGAAATTAAATTCCGTGCCAACTGCACTTCTAGCTCATGATTGACAGTCCAATATTGAGACCAAAAGTCCTTTTCTAGGAAATTCAATTAGCAGTTGAACACTGGACTCTCTAGGATCATTCGCATTTTCTAATCATTATCTTATTACAGGTAGTCAGAATCTACACGCCGCTCTCCTGCTTGCCTGGGAGCGATGAAAAAAGCATAGTAAGAACATTAAGCTGCATTATTGTCCAATGCTCCAGTGCTCCCGAGATTAAAAACGGACGTTTCAGAAGGACAAAAACCTACTGTGATGGAATGTAGATCTCCTAAGTTTTCACGTTGAAGGCTAACAAAGTGAACTTGAAGGTTTTAATAGATTCCTCTTCATGTCTATTCGGGAGAGCTGGAGGGGAATCAGGACTGGAATTTTTTTTTTTTTTTTTTTTCGGTCCTGGGGGTTGAACCCAAGCACTCTCACCTGCGTGCTTTGCAAGTGCTGGACCCCTGAGCTGCCACCTCCAGCCCATATTTTTTACTTTGTGGGACAGGGTTTCGCTAAGTTACACAGACTGCCTCTGGTCTCGAACTTTCGATCCTCCCGCCTCCGTCTCCCCAGCCGCTGGGATGACAGGCGTGCGCCACCGCGCCCGGCTAGGACTGAAAGTTTTAAAGGCAGGCTGTCGATCTTCCCCGCAGCCACTCACTTCTCCAGCCCCTGTGTTCTACCCTGGATCTTCACTCTTGTCCCTGTTCTGGGCACCTTGTCCCTCTCAACACAGCACCGGGCGAGGCAGGGGAGTGTGGGATTGAGACGTCCAAGCTTCAGACACACAGGTCTGTGTGGGTCCCCAGCTCTGCCTCGAGGTACCTGGGCACCTCAGACAGTGGAGACGAGGACTGGATATGCAGCTGCAGGACCGTCAGCTAGGTAGTAGGCATCGTGAGCACGACACAGCCTAGCATCTGGAGAAGCCCCAGGAGGGGTGCCTCTTATTGCCCCAACATTTCCTCTCTCTTTTTCCCCAGATGTTGGCCTCCACCTCCCTCAATGGCTGCTCTAGTGCCCACTGCCCCTCCAGACACGGTACCCACAATCTTCCGCTCTCTCAAACACTGGGGAGTCCCTTCCTAACTTTTCTCCCTACTCTCCCGAGGGGGAAAGAACCCCTCTTTCAAAGCCTGTTGAATTTAAACTCTATACTCTGAGATCTTTCCAACTGCAAGTTTGCAACCAAGTATCTATGACATTCAACTTAAAACAAATCCCATCTCCTTATCTCACTTGGGGCCAGAGAGGGCTGTGAGAACATCACATTTCTACATCGCAGAAACCCCAAGCGCTTGTATTGTGTATCCACTGTTGTTTCCAGCAATCTTTAGAGCTAAGTGATTAATGATACTCAAGATAGTCCAAAGCAATTATTTAATTATGCAGTATTGCAGGCTGCCAACTGTGTGGCGCAAAGGGAAGGCCTTCACCCCCGTTTCTCAACATCTGGCCTCTGGATGATTTAGAAGATAAAAGGAAACATGAGAACATTTTTATGACCGAGTAACAATTTCTAGAAATTTTCCACTAAGTAGAAAAACTTTTTTCGCAGTTTGCTCCTAGTGCTTAGAGCGTGGTGACATGTTACACTGTACGTCTCCAGCTTATTTAAATCAACACAAAATAGAAGATGTTGCAATGCAAAATGAACTATCAGTGCCATTTTCTGTTTAGGGCAGGGAAGTCCGTCTTCTAACGAATCTCTATTTCCCTTTTAATGGTGTTCATTTCTACCTTGTCCTTAACTGTTTATAAAGCGCTGTTTTCTTCATTTCGGCTTTTATTCCTTTTTTCCCTTTATTGGTAAATGTTGGTGGGGTACAGAGTAATACAGCATTTGCTTTTTCCATTGTGCAACTATTATGTTACTTTTGGTTACACTTTCATCAGCTTACAAACTTTATGGAAACTTTTGATTAGTAAGTAGTAAACTCGTATGCATTCATGGGTTATAGTCCCCTATTTTTCCCAGGTACTCATGAAGTTGCATTGTTTACATTGAGATTATCCTCTCTCCCTTTATCCCTTTACATTTTTCCCTCCCCTCCCCACGTTCCACAACCTTCCCTGCTCCCCTTTGCTAGTCCCCTCCCTCCTTCTATCTACTCTGCTTATATTTCCTCTTCTTAGCTAAGTTTAATTGTTCATTTTTGCACATCTACTGATGTATAGGTTTTTTCTCCCTTGAAGTAAGATTCATCTCCACCATAAGAGTGAGAACATAGGGTATTTCTGTTTCTGAGCCTGTGTTTGTTCACTTAAGATGATATTCTCCAGTTCCATCCAGTAGGCTTCTTAAAGTCAACATTAACATGCAAAAATCCCTGTGACCCATTCTAAACTTAAAAATGTCCATTTTCATTCATAAAGAACACCACAAGCTGGGCGCAGTGGCACACGCCTGTTATCTCAGTGACTCGGGAGGCAGAGGCAGGAGGATCACAAGTTCGAGACCAGAGGCAGTCTGTGTAATTTAGAGAGACCCTGTCTCAAAAAGTAAAAAAAAAAAAGGGCTGAGGGTGCAGCTCAGTGGTCCAGCACTTGCAAAGCACGCAAGCATGAAGCCCTGGGTTCAACCTCAGTACCAAAAAAAATAAAATAAAATAAAAAAGGACACCTCAAGAAAAGAGGCATACAGTCAGTGACCAGAGGCAGGCCTGAGGACCAACGTGGAGATACCGGCAGAGGCTAGATTGGAGGGAGAGAGAACAGCTACGTACAATGGCTTCCTGTCAATCGATGGGATTTGAAAGCAGCCAGAATTTCTTCAGTTGCTGCGATGTGGGCTCACTGGCGTCCCCACCTGTGAAGAGTTCCAGCTTGGATTCTCCACACCGCACAGCCGTGCTCTCCACTGAAGGCTAGCATCCCCTGCCTGGGTGCCTTCCTCGCAGTCAGGGCACAAGCTTCCTGGCCACCATCTCCCTGCTTTTCCCACTGCGTGTGACACCTTGCAGAGTAGGGTTGGTGGAGGAAGGAGTTAAATCATAATGAGCTGGCTAGTGCAAATTTTCTCACCAGCCCTGTTCTAAAGCGATCCCTGACCAGTTCAAACCCCCTCTCTCCATTCAATTAGTATGTGGAAAGACAGTCATTCTGTTAAGACTTAAGAATGATTAAGCTGGTGCAGTGGCACACACCTGTAATCCCAGTGGTTCAGGAGGCAGAGGCAGGAGGATCCCAAGTTCGAGACCAGAGGCAGTCTGCATAATTGAGAGAGACCCTATCTCACACGGTTAAAAAAAAAAAAAAAAAAAAAAAAACTGATGGTGGCAGCTCAGTGGTCCAGCACTTGCAAAGCACGCAAGCACAAGGCCCTGGGTTCAACCCCCAGTACCGCAAAACAAAACAAAACAAAACAAAACAAAACAAAAAACCTAAGAAGGATTGAGTGGTCACATATCAGTGGGCCATCAGTAAGCAGAGGATAGATGAACAACGGAGCAGACAGTGCGGCAGGATTGAATGACCCAGCAATACCTTGCATGTTTCCTGCTTTGGAAACAAGCGCAGATTGTCTGAGAGGAACCGATGGAGTAACAAGTATTTTGAAAGGACTAAGAGTGTTCTCAGATACCAGTTATACATCAGAACTATTGCCCGGAACCTGGAGTCTGTGGACCTCATCCTCAGGCCTGATCTGCTAGTATAATCCAGAATTCTGCGGTCAATGCTTGATGCATACTTGAATCATTCTGGTAAAGTCTAAGGAGGTTCAAGTCTCAAAAAAGATTGAGTCAGTACATCAGCAGTGCCCACGTGTATGTAGGCAGATGATTTTTGCATGAACATACACATTCTAAAGTGCAGAGATGCGGTTGCCTTGCTAAGTAATAGGAGTTTGATGTGTATAATTAATACAGATCCTGGTTCACCGTGATCCACCCTGCCACTTCTCTCAAGAAACCTTCCTTTTGGCATCAAGAGGCATCTTTTACATTAAAGCACTTTGCTCTCCCATATTGGAAAATGGAGAAACCAAAACCAACAATCAAGCTGGTGCTAGGAAGCTTATACCCTGGGCCAGCCTTGCTCATTTCTGGAGGGGGACAGAGAGTCAGCTCTGAGCCCCAGCACAAGTCATAGTGCATGGCTAAATGCTACCTATGTCGCTGCAAGTTAGAGTGTTTAGAAAATTTGGCCATGAAAAAGTCTGTATTTTTATTTCCAATGAAAAGAGCTCATAGGCTTCTGTCTTTGTTATTGTCATTCCCAGAATTATATTTATCTTGTTGTCATTGTTAGGTGCCATTGAGTCATATCCAACTCATAGCAACTCATAGGGTTTTCAATGGCTCACTGTTTCGGGATTGCCTCGGGAATGGATTGCCACGTCCTTCTCCCATTTTTTCGGTGCTGGAAATTGAACTCAGGACCTCAGAGACTGCAGAGCGGTGCTCTACCAACTGAGCTCAATCCCAGCCCCAGGTTCATCTTAGAATGCAGCATTTCTTACTGGGGAGCCTGAGATGGCCAGGATTCTTATGGGCAGATGTGTTAACAGAGTGTAGGACTTCCCTAAAATTGTCAGTCTTTGGAGTAGCACATGAACAGAAGCCTAATCCATGGCTCTAACCTTACCAGAAATGGCAGGCACCGCTATTCAAGTTCTCACTGGATGGCATGGCAACCCTGAGCAAAAACTATTATCGCCATGGTGCAGGTGAAGAAACCAAGTTCAATGACATTAAGGAGCCTAGTCAAGGTCACACAGCTAGTAGGTGGCAGTGCTGGAAATTGGAGCTGCTGGACTCCAGAGGTACCTTTTCAGCCATGAGGTTGGGAGATCGCCTGATGGGATTCCTTGATTCTACAAAGAGCTGTCCATTGGAGCCAGAGGCCAGACCCTGCCTTCCAAGGAGCAGTTCCAGTGCTTTGAGGATCTACATCAGTTCTTTGTGCATTTATCACAAATTAAAGTTAAAAATACAATAAGTAAATAAACTTGTACTCACATCAGAATCTCTCCAAATATTTAGGAAATATGTATGATTAAGATAAACGATTTAGATATAGGAATTTTCTTTCAAAAAGGGAAAGAAAGATTTCCCTTCTGAATTGTGTCTGCTAATTCGGATAGTGTTATTGACAGATGAGTCATCTTTTCTCCAATATCTTTGAGGCAAGAAGAAGAAGAAGAAGGAAGAGGAGGAGGAGGAGGAGGAGGAGGAGGAGGACAGAAAGGCAAAATGCAGACTGTTCTTTATCATAAAATACTTCACACTAAAAAAATTCTCAAACTCACTTTTCACAAGACTTGCAAAATGGGTCAGTGCAAATGCCTAGCACAAAAATGTCCTTTCGTATTAAAGCCTGAGAATATAAATAAATTGGTATTTCTCGTCTTATTCTCTCCCTCATTAAGAACTGTGTCTTAGCTATCCACAGGGAGTTGTCCTTAAAAATTAATATTTTTTTCTTATTTCTTTTTCAACAGAGGACTTATTACGTATGAAAATAAAACCTACGTCTTAGAACCAATGAAAAATGCCACCAACAGATACAAACTCTTCCCAGCAAAGAACCTGCAGAGTGCCTGGGGGTCGTGTGGGTCCCATCATAACACGTCAAGCCTGGCCACTGACGTCGTGTCCCCTACCCTCTCTCAAAGGTGGCCAAAAAGGGTAAGAGGGAAACTGAAGTTCATATTTCTGGGGAGCTGAGGGCTGAAGGCACGGACACTCAGTGCTAAGAGATCCCCTGGATTTGTGCCTGGGGGATGGGAATCCCTATTTTTCAAGAGGCAGTGACCAGCTGGGCGTGGTGGCGCACGTCTGTAATCCCAGCGGCTTGGGAGGCGGAGCCAGGAGGATTGCAAGTTTGAGACTAGAGGAAGTCTATGTAATTTAGCGAGACCCTGTCTCAGGAAGTAAGGAAAAATAATAATAAAAGGGCTGAGGGTGCAGCTCAGTGGTCCAGCACTTGCAAAGCATGCAGGCGTGAGGCCCCGGGATCAACCCCCAGTACCA
>VMDO01013687.1:0-25287 GCA_007922755.1 Pedetes capensis | reverse complement strand
AAGGCAATCCCAAAACAGTCAGCCATTGAAAACCCTATGAGGGTCGCTATGAGTCGGATACTGACTCGACGGCACCTAACCACATTGCCAATGTTGGCCTCAGACTCATTAAGGTAAGCCAGTAAAGTCACCTCACCAGAGTCAGAGATAAAGTCACCATTCATTACCTCGTCCACGAGCACACAGGGCGGACCAACCCCAGGGTTGAGCCCCACCATGACCAACAAAGCAAACACACGGGGCTGCTGTCTGGCTGCTCCCTTCCATAGGAGGAGAAAGACCAGGACAAAGTGTCTCCCGTCTCCATCTGTTTCACAGTTGGGATTCCAGCCAATGCTCAGGAAGGTTCCATCCTGCATTGCTCCCCGTGTCCCTTTTGGGCAACAGATTGACTGTTGGAATCACAAAGCCCCGCCTCTGGGATCCCATGGACCGTTACTTCCCTCTGCAAACACGATTGCCTTTGATTCCAGGCTGTGGATAAGATGCGATTAAGCCGTAGCTTCATAAACAAGTGGAACATTTGCATTCCGCTTTCCGGGCTCCTTGCTTTGAGTACCTTGTTGAATGCCTGTTATCCCCGTTATGCAATTTATAACTTGACAGTTTAAACGACACTCGAATGTTTGCCATTTCATTTAGAAGTACAAACTTCCTTTGTACTTGCCGACCGAATTTAATTCCTTAAGCACACAGCTCTCTGGAACTGTGATCGGCACAGCACGCTAACGTCTGGTCATTTTGACTTGTGGAGAAATGGGGAGAACCTGAATGACAATGCTGCTTTGTTAATAATGCATATTGAGGTGTAAATGAACCTTTCAATTGAAAGGGGAAGGCATGGGCCCCTTCACCTGGGCTCTCACTATCGCTCTAGAAATAGTTGTGATTGTCTTTATGCAAGAGAAAGGCTCTAGAAATAGTTGTGATTGTCTTTATGCAAGAGAAAGGCTCTAGAAATAGTTGTGATTGTCTTTATGCAAGAGAAAGGCTCTAGAAATAGTTGTGATTGTCTTTATGCAAGAGAAAGGCTCTAGAAATAGTTGTGATTGTCTTTATGCAAGAGAAGACGTCCTTGACCTAAACGGCGGCAGGCATATAATGAAAATGGTACAAAAATAATTTTCAAATTGGGCGTTGGAATTACCTAGAAGATTGTTTGGGACAACACCTGTGATAAATATGAAAGACCCATATTCGAGTTATATGCTGCTGACTTGCCTCACTTACTCTGCCTTTATTTTATACTAAAGAAAAAAATCAATGTAACCGCAGCTAATTAATCTTCTTTACACAGCACCGCCACTGCAATTGCTTTTCCCCCGGCATTTTCCTGCCCCTACTAAACGTTAACTATCGCGAAGATTGGTGTGTAGACTGCGGTTTTTCTGCAGATGCTTGCATTTTTCTTCGCGGCGCATCAGGAATCAATCTGTACTCAGAGTACACAGCAGCTATAATATAAACCTGAGCTATTGTTTGTCATTTTTACAAGGCTCTACATTACATGTTGCTGAGAGCCCAAGTTGCTTCTGGAAGGGCACAGAGAGGCAGGAGCGTCATAGCTGCTCCCTCTTCTGCTGGCTTCAGGTCCAGCCTGAACGCCCTGCTGCTTGGCTCACCTGCGTGGACTCCTTCAGCTGCCGTGCACCCAAGGATGGCAAGGCCCTGTGGCACATGCCTGTCATCCCCGGCGGCTTGGGAGACAGAGCCAGGAGGATCGTGGGTTCGAGGCCAGAGGCAGCGTGTGTAATTTAGAGGGACCCTGACCCAAAATAAAAAGTAAAAAAAAAATGGGCTGGAAATGCAGCCCCGTGGTAGAGCACTTGGAAAGTGTGTGCGAGGACCTGGGCTCAACCCCCAAGGACAACTGAAAATAAAAAGAATGGAACTGAATTTTAACAGCCACCTGACCTCAGCAAGCTTTATATGGGAGGCAAAGGCTAATTCTGCTGTTGGGGAACATTGCATAATACATCTCAGAGGCACATGGAAATGATTGTTGAATTACCCTTCCCTTAGGGATTATCTCTAGCATTCTTCCCCTCCAATCGTATGGACAATTATGAGGCAGATATAAAAGTTGCTGCCTTCTCTGGGGAAAAATGTTTGCTTGGAGTCCTGGCAGCAAGGCAGGGAGAAGCCGCTGTATGTCGCCAGGGCAGCCAGGCTGGAATGAATACATGCTGTGCTTCCATGCTTCCGGACAGTGCATGGTGTCTGGGTAGTAGGAGCCACGTATGGCGGCAGGATTCACTAGCACAGTAATGTCTAGTAGAGAGAGCACCTAGCAATACTGCAGCCGTACCACTGTGGTGTCCAATCCCATCAGATCTCTAAAGTTAAGCAGGGTTGACCTGGTTAATACTTGGATGGGAGACCACCTGGGAGCACCAGGTGCTGTAGACCTGGGAGAAGGACCCTGGCAACCCACTCCCAAAAAACAATCAGCCATTGAAAACCCCATGAATAGCAGAGAAGCACTGACAATAGTGTTTCCTCTGTTATACATCAGGTCGCTATGAATCGGACACCAACATGAGGCACCTAACAAGAACAACAACAATACTTGAGTCTCTGGAATAGGACAGAACCATTTGCAATTGAATTATGGCAGGCAGAATTAATTCCTTTCTGACATTACTCTCCTCACCTCCATCCCTCCCCTAAGAGACTGTATCAAGTTCTCTTACTGCCTTGGGTGTTCTTAAAGCATAGGGAGGAGGGGACAGAGGGGCAGCACCACTTCCTGGGCTCCAAACATCTGCCAGTGTGAACCGAGGCTCTGGGTTGCCAGGTGTGTGCCCCAGATGAGTCTCAAACCCGTTAAAACTCAGCGATAAGGAAATAACAGAACTCCATGGTTCCGATGACTTTCTGGACTCAGGTTTGCTGCTTCCCATGTGTCCCTATTTACTCTGACTCCATCAGGTTCAGCGTACCCTCCTGGCGTACTGTCTCACCTCCTTGTTCGTTCTGCCAGCCCACTCATGAGCCAGGCCTCTGAGCCCATGTCCCACATGGATATGGTCATGTGCATCCTCCCCTGCAAGTCACTGTCAAGTGCTAGAGGCAGCCTCACAGCAGAGGGCAGGCTCCGCTTGTCCCCAGGCATGAGTGACCTTCCTTTGGTTGTGGAGCTGAGGTGATAATGATTCTTCCTTGCTCAGGAAGATAAGGCACATCATGTGCTGAGCTAGCCAGCCCTGGGGCCACTGCCAAATGGTGTGCTGTTGCCTGGTTACAATCCAGCCAACCTGAATATGCTTGGCCATCTCTACCATCCCTTTACAAGCCAGCCCCTGTCCCCGCCCAGGCAGTACAAAGCCCTCTTGCTCCACTCACAGCAGTCTCCTCCCAGCAGCCAGAGTGATAATTTTTCTTTTCTTTTCTTTTCTTTTTTCTTTTTCTTTTTAAATTAGTATCTTAATAGTACATTTACGGAATACAGAGTGATCATTCAATTCATATAGACAGTGTACAATTATAAAATCAGGATTGTTAGCACTTCCATCTCCTGGAACATTTTACCAAAGAAGTGTTTTGATTAACATGCAACGATAATTGTCCATATTTAAGAGGTATAGTAGGGTTTTTGATTTTATTTGCGTAGAGTATGGTGGGGCTGGGATTTAGCTCAGTTGGTAGAGCGCTGTGCTGCAGTCTCTGAGGTCCTGACTTCAATTCCCAGCATCGCAAAAATGGGAAAAGGATGTGGCAATCCATTCCCAAGGCAATGCCAAAACAGTCAGCCATTGAAAACCCTATGAGGGTCGCTATGAGTTGGATACCGATTCGACGGCACCTAACAACGTCAACAACAGAGGATGGTGAGGTTCATTATGGGGTTTTCATAAAATTGTGTCCTGTATTTTGGACTTGCAAGGTGATAGCTCTTCAGTATCCCATTCAAGGGCTCTCACTCACTAGATTCCAGCCACACTGCCGGGGCCCACAGCCTTCCAGGTTTTCCCCAGCCTCAGGACTTCTGCCATTGCTGTTCCATCCACCTAGAACACTGTTCCGGCAACACTTCCCCCACACCCCTGCTTCTCATCCTCAGATCTCAGCTAACCCAGCTCCTGGCTCCACATCACCACATCAGTGCAGAACCCAGTTTCCTTCCTGGATGATCTTTCTACAGACTATGTTTTGTCTTTGTTAATTCTTTATTGTTGCCCCTTCTCCCATCTCCCTGCCAGAGCATGAGCTTTGTGTTTGGCAGGGCCCTGGATCTTGTCCCTCCCTGTGTCCCTACCACCCTCCATAGCTCCTGGCCTGTGGTGAGCTCCCAGTATCCCCTGTGATAGAAAGAACGCTTTTCAAACCATCTGACCATTAGAAGGAAGGATTGCCATGGGGCCCCCTCTGGCCCTCCTCAGCTTGCTTTCCTAGTCCGTTCTCAGCGCAGAGCTCTCTTGGGCTGTTTGGGAGCTAGCCTGCCTCTGAGAACTTGGCTGCGATGACTTTCCAAAACCCAGGAGCGGGCTCCCTCTTGAGCAAGACTCGCAGAATGCCTCTGTCCCCACCTTGGAGTGGGAACTCGGGCTGTTCTCAGAGGCGGGGGGCGCCCACTTAGGGATGGGCTCTTGTTCACAGCCCCCAAAATGAAAATTCAGACAAGCAACCAGTTTCAAGTGTTTCTCTGCATATCATAAATTAAAAAATATGATCCTTGGGGTTAAAAAAAAAATACTGGACGGCCTAGATAGGTGGAAATCATGTGGAGGTAATTGAAGCCTCTCCTTCGGGAAGGGAGCCGGCCACTCCCCTGTGGCTTTTCATTATGGTGTGGTTAAGCTTCTCTGAGCTTGCAGTTCTCTGAATTCATGAGAAAATGTGGACTTCGCTGAAAACTGCAGAGACAGGAAAATTGTGTTCATGTGTTTGTTTTCATTATCTGGGGTTGTGTATTTTCTAAACGATGATCCCAGGCCAGCTGGAAGTATCCTCTGGTCGTGGCGCTCGCCCTCCACAGTCTGAAAAGGACAAGCGGCTTCACAGCCATAGCCATTTCAAGGGGTTTTTCGATGGGAGATTAAGTTATTTCTTCGTTTCCAGAGATATGGTTTCTCTTGCATAATTTGCTAGATTTGTTTGTGGTGGATCAGGGAATTGTGGGCAAGGGAGAGATTTCTGCTTCTTTGACCCCTTGACAAGAAAAAGGGGCAAGAGCTTCACCCTTCCAGAAAGTGTCTCATCCTGTGTGCACACGTGGCCACCACGGGGACTGATTTTTTTTTTTTTACCTTGATACAGACATTGTTGTTGTTGTTGTTAGGTGCCGTCGAGTAGGTATCCGACTCATAGCGACCCTCTGTACAACAGGGGAAACACTATTGTCAGTGCTTCTCTGCTATTCATAGGGTTTTCAATGGCAGATCGATTTTTGGGAGGGGGTTGCCAGGTCCTTCTCCCAAGCCTACAGCTTCTGGTGTTCCCAGGTGGTCTCCCATCCAGGTACTAACCAGGCCTGACCCTGCTTAGCTTCCAAGATCTGACGGGATCGGATGCCACAGGGCTACCGCTGCAGGCGATACCTACATAGCTATCACCATAAAGCCTTCCTTTACATTCATCTATAAAGCTTGACATTTTTTCCTTGCAACATTGTAAGAGCATGGTGCTTTATTTTTCCTTCCTGTGTGAGGTTTCCAAATTTCTTCAGGGACACCTAAAGTCATGAGTCAGCATGGCTGGGCAGCAATAGGACCACCGCTGTAATACCATCTTCTTCTAGAAATCTGTGCGGATGCTCCTGGACGGATGGAGATTTGTTTTATACAAGATGTTTTCCTCCGGATTGTGTGACTGGAAAGCTGATTCAAAGCATGCTTTAGGCCCTCCTGCTTTTGTCAAAAAGCGTGGTTGTAACATGCAAGTTTCCATCGTAAGCGGTGTGTGTACTTAAGTCATAAACCAACCATTTCAGGCAGGAGGACCAGAAAGCAATTCAGCCCTCACTTCCTCCAACCGCCATGTTATTGCAGAAACAGAAGGCTTTGCTTTTTGTTTTTAATGCTTGCTTTTTGAGACCACCCTCCATGAACTGCTGTATTTCTCCTAAAAATGCCTTTGGGATCCTCCCACTAATTCACGGAAGAGGCTACATGCTTTCGCAGGAAGCTTGATTAAAATGTAACCCACTTCAGAGGCCACCCTGCTTGGGGTCCCTGCTTCTGCTGCTGGGTTTCCTCTGTCCCTGTGCCTTGGTGTATATTTTCCACATTCTTTCCAATTGCTCCTCTCGTACCAATCCCTAGGATTTTTTTTTTTCTGTTTCTGTTTTTTCTTTTTTGCTTATGTTTTGTCTCCCCGCACCTCTTCCTCCCATCTCTGTTCAGCACCTGGCTGTTCCCTTTCTCAAGACCACCCCTGGCTTCTGTGGCTTCTACCTCGATTTTGCAATGATCGACTACAAGACAAGTCTCCCTGGAATGCACTGCCCAGAGTTTCCCCAGAGGGAGCGTACAGTTCCTCTTCAAAGTATATTGCCCTCCACTCCTTGAAGTCATACAACGGGTACATCTGGACCATAAACTGAAGGGAACACCTATGACACACTGAATTCCAGTGTCCTCGTTAGCAATCCTCACATGTATCACGTGGGGTCTGGAGTGAGTGGCCTGTGGCTGCCTCCCCTTCTAGAGATAGCTTTGGTTTTGTTCGGAAACGTGCTCACGTGGTTCAATAATGACCTTGACTTCTGATCCTACAATCAATTCAAAAGGCAGGTTAGGCTGTCTTTCAGGATTTCCCAAATGTAAAGGGAACCAAGAGCTCAAGTTGAGACGGTTGCACAAAAAGATGGTTGGGGTTGGGGGGCAACTTCAGAGGGAAAGGAGGTCTAGACCCCGGTAAGGATAGAATCTTCCCTTCCAGTGGTTGGGGTAAGAGGTCTGGGCAATGTTCTGGAAGCCCTAGAGAAGTGTTAAGGGAAATTAAATCCATGTTTATTTTTGGCAGCATAAAAGAGAGACCCTCAAGATGACCAAGTACGTAGAGCTGGTTATTGTAGCAGACAACCGAGAGGTAAGGACTTTTTGAAATTTCTCAGTACAGCTGATTTCAAAATGAAATGTTTAGGAAGTTGTTATTTGTTTAACTCCATGCATGGTCTATCCTTTTTCTTTTTCTTTTCTTTTTTTTTTTTTTTTTTAAGTACTGGGGGTTGAACACAGTGCCTCTTGCTTAGCAAGCACTCCACCTCTGAATGGCACCCCAGCCCCTTTTACCTATTGATTGCTTGATCGACTGATTGATTGAGTCAGGGTCTTTCTAAATGGCACAGGCTGCCTTTGGCGAACCTGCAATCCTCCTTGAACCTGCCTCGGTCTCCCAAGTAGCTGAGATTATAGGCGTGCTCCATAGTATCCAGTGGTCTGTACATTCTTTAAAACATCAGAAACTACCTACTGAAAAGGTGGTTTTCTGATTTCATAAAGTCTAAAATACCAAAAATGTATGTGATGTTATAAAATAATTGCAAAGACTGGAAAAAAGTTTCTCTGGCTAAGCAGTCTAAAGAAGGAGAATTATTTGGAGGGAATGATGGGTGGCTTTAGAGTATGTTCTCAAACATTTGGGGGGAGGTTAAGTTTTCTAAATGTCTAATATATCTGAAACCAGAATGAGTGAATGAATAGAGAGGCATGGCAAAGAAAACCTACCCTCTTTTTTAAAATTATTGAAATATATGTATTATAAATATGTATTATAAAATGAAGACATTACATTATTCATATTTGAAGGGCAAACATATCCATCACCCCACGTGTTTCCCACTAGATTAATGCATTTAACATTTATATTTGCTTCTCTCCTCCCCTCTTGAGACATACCTTGGCACTATGTTAGTTTTTTCTTTTAATTAATTTTGCATTGGTTTTCTTTTAGGTTGTCTTCTCTGATTTTCTTTATTATCTCATTGACATGTTATGAATCAGCTGGCATTTTCTCATAGACTCACCCAACACACACACAGGAAGCAGGCTTGACAATTTTCTCAGAAAACCGTTCCCATCCTGGAATTTTAGAGTAGAGAAGCGAAGGGGGAATTTATTAACTTCTTATCCATTTTTCCTCGTGTGGTTCCCCGTGATGCCGCGACTTGCTATCGCTTTTACTGTTTAATTTTTAAAAACAGATACAAAGAAAATTTCCCAGGAAGCTAACATCAAGTTGATGATGTGAAAAATGGCTTTGGGCTGCCTTCTCCATGTCTGTTTTCTCTCTGCCAAAACATGTCACTGCCTCTATCATTTATAAGGCTGGAAAAATTGCAGAAGTTACTGTCTTCTGAGCTCTTGGCCTGGGCAAATTTCGGGAGTTTCAGGGAGTCCCCACTTGGGGAAATTACTCAGCAGGAAGTTAGCACGGTTCGCTGTAAATGTGGAAGGCCCCGAGTGGTTTGCAGGAGTCCAAGACTTTACATTTCCAGGAGCTGGGAAGATGAGATTTGATTGATATTCCTGCCATTATTAACACTGACATTTAAAATTGTTAAGTTTCAGAGGCAAGGAAAAGATCTGGAAAAAGTTAAGCAGCGGTTAATAGAGATCGCTAATCACGTTGACAAGGTAAGTTCCTTTTCAAGTAATTAAATCCCTCAAGTTATGTAAATGTTTGGAAATGAGGTTGAGAGAATTAAGTGCTCCTTATCTTACTGAGCAAGAAGACCAAGACCTGCCTCTGGGCTCTGGGCTGGAGCGTGGAATGTCCTCTCTTGTGCCCATGTGGTCGCCAGGTCCTGGGTGGCTTCCAGAGAGCCCAGCCCACAGATTGGACTGGGGGAGCCTTGGGGACACAACTTCCTCCAGGCTCTCTTCTGGCCAAGCCAAATTCTAGCCCGGATCTGGGATTTCCCAGTTAGATCCAGAACCCTCGCAGGGTACATCGGACCCTGTTGAGAACTCCCTAGCGGGGCCTCTTCCCGAGTCTCCTGGGGTGGATGCCACTGGTGCCGCCCTGTGCCAACATGGCCCCGAGGGCAGGTTCTCGTCTATACGGGACCCATAGGCTCCACTGTCCATGAACACAGCATGTTAGTTTTTTCATCTTTGTGAGAGGAACAATTTAATGGAGGGAAGATATGTTTTAGCTCGTGGTGTCAGGGGTTTTGGTCAAGGGTGTCCAGCTCCATTGCTTTGAGGCTGAGGCAGGCAAAGCATCATGGTAGAGGATATGAAGGAGAAAAGCGGCTCACATCATGGAGGCCAGGAAGCAGAGAGATGGGAAGGGGCTGGGGACAAGGTATGTCCTTTCAGGGCACACCCTCAGTGGCCTCCTTCCAGCAACTAGGCCCCCCCTCCCAATACCGCCAATCATATCGCAAAACCAGAAATGGATTAGTCTATTGATTAGGTCACAGTTACCTCTCAAAGACTGGATCCCCCACGTGGGGGCAACCCTTCGAACATAAGCCTTTTGGGGAACACCAGATCCAAACCATAGTAATCAGCTACTGGAAAATCCCTCACAAAGAATAAGGCAGAAACTCCCCTCTCACAAAGATGAGTTTCTGACCTGGAAGAGCCATTGGAAATCTGTCCCACTCAGGGCGGTGGTTGTTGTTAGGTGCCAACTAGTCGTGTCCAACTCATAGCGACCTTCACAGGGTTTTCAGTGGCTGATTGTTTTGGAATTGCTTTGAGAACAGACTGCCATGTCTTTCTCCCATTTTTGTGGTACTGGGGGTTGAACCCAGGGCCTCATAGACCACATTGCAGCACTCCACCAACTGAGCTAAACCCCAGTCCCCACTCTGAATGGTTGCCCACAAACTGTTCCTTCTACCACCTGTTTTTAAGGAAATGCTCATGCCATCTGCCCAGAGTGTTTGTCCTCCATTACTACCTCCTGCGGGACAGAACCTGGGCTGACTGCAGCTGATGACTCATCTAGGGCAGAGATCCTCCCAGTGGCCTACATATTGGAGCTGCCTGGGGAGCTGGCAAAGGCCCTGCTGGCTGCTCATCTGCTGGGGGTGGGGCAGTGCCTGGACATCAGTATGTTTAGATGTTCCCTAGCTAGTCTCACGTGCAACGTGGCTGGCCACCACAGGCCTCGATTCCCATCACTTTTCACCAATAACGGGGCTCCTGCCTGTAAGGAGGGTGTGAGAAGAAGGTTCTGGATACTGCTGCACCCCCTACGCCAGGCTTCTCTGAAATGGCCACCTCTACCAAGAGCAGATTTGCAGAGTGCTTCCCCGGGAACGTCTTTCCGACCCATGTTATTGTAACTCAACTGAATGTCTGCACTGGCAGGAAAATGAAGGCAACGACCTTCCCAAAATGTGTCCCCTTTCTACAAGGTCCTCTGTGCTGTGCTGAGCTCTGTACATAAAGAACTCAGAAAGAATCAGACCTGGTCCCGCCCCTTGAAGTCACAGTGTCACAGGGAGGCAGAAGCAGAAGCTGCTTCCCTAGCCCCAGGTGACAGGCCCTGCAGTGATACTGCGACTCAAGGTCTCTGGGGGTGCAGAAGAGAACCACTCACTTCCTCCCGGGCCGAGGGTGGTTTGCAGTGGGGATCCTGAAAGGTGGGGTGCGTGCACCTTCCCCAGGGGCCGAGCAGCAGAGGGCTGGCCCTGGCCCCACACGCCCGTGCACAGCGAGAAGCTACTTAGGACTAAAGGGCGTGTGTGTGTGTGTGTGTGTGTGTGTGTGTGTGTATGCACACGGATGCACATGTGTTCCTAAACGTGTGTGCACAAATGCATGCGGTGTTCCTGTACTGTGTGTTTGTGAGCAATGTGCGCGCACGCTCATGTTTGTGTGTGGATGCACGCCCGCACCCCTAGGGCAGGAGCAAATGAAGCTGTGGGGATTCTGACTGCCAAAGACCCAGAAGGGCTGGGATTTAGCTCAGTTGGCAGAGCACTGCTCTGCAGTCTCTGAGGTCCTGAGTTCGATTCCCAGCACTGCAAAAATGGGAGAAGGATGTGGCAATCCACTCCCAAGGCAATCCTGAAACAGTGAGCCATTGAAATCTCTATGAGGGTCGCTACGAGTCGGACACGACTCAGCGGCACCTAACAACAACAACAAAAGATGCAGATCCTCTGCAGAGCTCTGACAGTTTTATTCTGTGGCCAGCAGAGAGCCAGGCAAGCGTTTTGAAGCAGGAGAAGGAAACACGGGACTATACAAAGATGTCCCTGCCGTTGGTGTTGAGGAGGGAGGAGCTGGTGACCGGAAGGGCTGGTGGGAGCAGAGCAGTGACACAGGTCTGACCCAGGCAGGAGAAGTGGAGACATGAGAAGGATGGGGACTCACAGACATTTGAGGGACACAGCCACAGATCAGTGTTTCCAGGGTTACTGGGCACCTAGCTTGAGGGCACGGCGTGCACCCCTAGGGAGGCACTGTTGCTCCCATTCTTATAGTGGAGCTTGGCAAATACTGGTAATTTGCACATGTTCACGCAGCACTGAAGGGCAGGTCCGGGAGCGAACCTTCTCCCTGACCCCAGCAAGGCCTCCTGGCCTTGACTCTACCCCACTTGCTGGGAATCTCAGGACCCTGGGACCACTCAGAAGCAGAGGCCGGGGAGAGAGGGAGATTGACTGACGGCAAGTGGCAGTGCCGGGGCAGGCAGGACGCCTCAGACCCAGGGGAAGCGGAAGTGGAAGCAAAAGCAAGCGGGGTTTTTATGGGGCACTCTGAGTAGTCAAAGATCTGGCGTGGTGCTTGAGGTGATGACCAGATGGAACTTCCAGAGAGCCAGACATACGCAGATGGCCATGGCTACCCTGGGAGGTTACTGCCGCTGTCCGCTAGACCTTTGAGGGAGGTCACGCTCCCAGGGCCCCGTACTTGTTGATGTGTAACAACTCTTGAGTTGTTCAGTAACAACTCTTTGCAAATTGAATTTTATCCCAAAGTCAAGCAGATGAAGGAGAATCTGGGTAAGGGGTGAGTCCTTTGAGCAAAGGGCGTGAAGGATGGATCCCGGAAAATATGTCGAAGAACCTACGTGTTCAAGCCGGATCCCAGCCAGGTGCGCTGGCTCATACCTGTGATCGCAGTGACTCGGGAGGCAGAGGCAGAAGGATCTCGAGGTCAAGGCCACAGGCAGCTTGTGTAATGTAGTGAGACCCTGACTTGAAATAAAAGATAAAACATGGGCTGGGGGTGCAGCTCAGTGGTAGACCATTTGCAAAGTTATGTGCAAGGTCTTGAGTTCAACCCCCAAGTACCACAAAAAAGTAAAATAAAGCAGGATCCAGTCCATGTTGGGCATTTGAATCTCCTGGGGAGTTTGTTTGTTTATAAGTTTACTCTTTTACATATCGATTCCCAAGTCTCAGCCCAGGGATTTTTTTTTTTTAAGCAGCAATGCTGGTTTATTAATTTGTAATGAGTATTCTAATAGCCATAGGGATTAGTCTTTCAGCCCAGGGATTCTGATCTGGTTGGCTGAGGCGGCGCTTGGGCACAGGTATTGTCCAGGGTCCTCTGGTAATTCTAACATGGGACAAGATTGAGCTGTACAGACAGAAGAAAGACCCAATGTGTGATATACATGCACAGACTCCACCCAAGGCCAATGAAACAGACTCTTTCCCAGAAGGCCTCAGACGACCCTCAGCCTGTGCAAAGAGGAGAGGGCATGGGTTCTTCTTAGACGTGTAAGTAAAAGGAAACCAACAATATTAAAACCAAACTAGAAACTGCTGAAGTTCCATTTAAAAAAGTGATGCACTTGGCCTTCTGTGGTTCCATCTCTTTATGCTAAGTCATATCTTGCGACAGTTTGCAAAGCCAAAAATGAGCAATGGAGGGTTTGCTAATAACTCGCACTGGTAATTAAAGAGCAGCATGCCTCAGAAAAGTCCTGACCGCTGGGCGCAGTGGCCCACACCTGTAATCCCAGAGACTTGGGAGGCAGAGGCAGGAGGATCGCAAGTTCGAGACCAGAGGCAGTCTGTGTACCTTAGCGAGACCCTGTCTCAAAAAGTAAAAAAATGGGCTGGGGGTGCAGCTCAGTGGTCCAGCACTTGCAGAGCATGCAGGCGCAAGGCCCTGGGTTCAACCCCCAGTACCAAAAACAAAAGAAAGAAAGAAAGAAAAGAAAAGAAAAGTCCTGACCAACTTGGTTGAGAATGCCAGCCCGGCTGCTGTGGCATATCTAGATGTGGCAGGCAGCAGAACAGATTCGCTGAGCACACAGCAGCCTCCCGCGCTGGTGTCCCTGTCCTCCCCACACTTCCCAGAGACCCTAGTGGGGACACCCACGCCCCTTTGGAGACCCTGTGTTTCCAAGTCTGTTGACCAATGACCTCAGGCTACATTGAACGCTCCAAATTTTAGTTTCACAGCTCTACACATGGGAAAGTCTCGGCCCCCCAAATCAGCAACTATGTCAGGGCTGCTTCCTCTTCTGCTGACATCTTGGTTCCACTGGGGCCATGCTTAATTAATCACTGCTTGGCTCACTGGCTTAGAGAGAGAAGGACCTCCCAGACTGGAACACAGACTAGTGAGACTTGATAAAGGTGACATTCTGGAATCGTCAGGAAATCCCCCTGTAAGTGAAACAGGAGGCCTGGCTGACACTTGTGCTTCTAGGCCAATCTATGACGCGTTTTCCTGGGTCCTGACCCCGCCACAGCAGGAGCAGCAACGTGAGTGCCTGCGGATGAGGCGGCAGCCGAGGCTCAGCCCTGACCCCTCCCTCCAGCTTGTCCTCCTTGTCCGTCAGGAAGTCGGCACCAGCTGGGGATTCTTCAAGGCTGGGCCTCCGTGGCCTGCCGAAAGGACTCCTCAGTGCGCTCAGTTCTTGGAGCATCTTCCCTCTGGTGCCCATCTCGCCCTCCTTCCCCAAGCGGGTTGCCTGACAGAGGCAAGGTCCTCCTTGGGTGCCAGGGAGCCTCACCCTTCCTTGCAGATCATTCTTTCCAAAAGCCTTCCTGGGCCCCTCCAGCCCAGTGACCCCCAGACTTCCTGTTCGCACCATTGCTTGACAGGCTGCCATATCAGAGGAAAGCACAGTAACAGTGAAGTGTCCCATACCGCAAGCCATCGGGTGACCTCCACACAGCAGAGCCAGGACAAGGGTGTCCTGGTCTTTGCTCTCTGCTTGTGCCAAGGCTAGCCCACAGTGAGAGCCAAGCAAATACTTGTGGCCACTATGTACCTGAGAGGATCCCACAGCTGCCCCTCTGGGCCCACAAACATTCTGGGATCCTAAGCTGGGCAGGCATCTGCCAAGCTCCCCTTGTCCCACAAGGGCCCACAGACTGCTCTCTGAACCTGGGGTCACAGGGGTGTCAGTACTCACAGGAGGGTGCCAGTGTCGCTTAATTGTTCAAAGCATGGCATCAGAATCAGCCTGTGTCTAAGCCTGGCCATGCAGTTGTGATCTTGAGTAATTGATCTACTTCCTCCCAGCCTCCATGTCCTCAGCTGTAAAATGGGAACAATCATAGTTACTCGCAACTCATAGAGTTGTTTTGAAGACTAAGCTGTGGTAGAGAAAGAACATTCACATCAAGGCTGGGGTGTAGAAATACTCATTATGGGTTAGCTGTGGCTGTTTTTATTGGCAAGAACCAAAGGCACCCACGGGAAGCCCTGAGAAGAACGTCTAGAACAGGGAGCAAAGGGGCAGTGCACCATGGCTCAATGGGAGTCCAGCACAGATGACACTTAGTCATTGTCGCTAACTTCGCAGAGGCAGTTTAGATTACATCCTGCAACCATAGCCCTGTGGTGTCCCATCCTGTCAGACCTCAGAAGCTAAGCAGGGTCAGGCCTGGTTAGTCCTTGAATGGGAGACCGCCCGGGAACACCAGCTGCTGTAGGCTTGGGAGAAGGACCCGGAAAACCACTCCCAAAAATCAATCCACCATTGAAAACCCTATGAACAGCAGAGAAGCACTGACAGTAATGTTTTCCCTGTTGGACATAGAGTCCTATGAGTCTGATACCGACTAGACAGCACCTAACAATAAGTATGAAAGGTGGGGTTTGGAAGGGGTCATGCGGGAAATGCAAGCTCTTCACTGGTATGAAAAGCTCCCTGATTAGTAAAGAGCAAAGCTAGTGCTGGGACAAACAATATTTATTTATTTATTTACATTATTGGAGTGTTGAACCCAGGGCCTTGTGTGGTAGAAAACTGTTCTCCCACTGAGCTGCACCTCTAGCCCCTTTTTTATTTTTTATTTTTTCGGTGACAGGGTCTCACTAATTTGCACAGCCTGCCTCCAACCTCAAACTCACAATCCTCCTGCCTCAACTTCCCAAGTCACAGGGATTACAGGTGTGTGCCATGGCATCTGACTGACAAATAGTCTCTTATGGACCTTGGTTCCTGCTTCTACTCAACCCTCCTAAGATCAAAACACTGTCCCCTTCTCAGAGGACAACTCTGAAGCCCACGCAGAATATCCAGCTTTGGGGACACATATCTTAGTAAGAAGGTGTAAACATGAGCATTGGCTCTCCTACAGTTCTACTTTCTGATCACTGTGACCTCCGTAGATGATACAGCGAAAAATGTAATCTCACCAAGGACACAGCCAAACATATGGTCAGGCAGCCCAAGAACTTAATTTTGCCTGGGAATCCAGGACTGGGACCTTGCAAGTAGATACCACAGGTCATGCAACTCTTGATTAAAAACACACTATTGGGCAGCATTTTCGATGTATAATAGTCTCATTAACTTACTAATGTTGTGTTGTAATTGTTATCTGCTTAAGCCCAAGTTGGATGGCTGCAATCAGTGGACACTATGACATAATTTGTGCCCCAGCTGGGTTCTTTTGCTGACTCGGTGCTTTATGATTGTGGGGATCCGCAAGAGAAAAGCCAAGGGCCTCGCGTGGGTTGGAATCTGGAATCGGATGTTCAGTCTCGGGGAGTTTCTTGTGATTTAGCTCACCACGTTGGAATGGAGAGCTAAATCACTCTCCACTGCCGAGCTTCTGGGATCATTCTGACCCTTTGGCCACATGCTTCCAGCAACTGATAGAACCTGCCCACATCTGCAGTTGGCCTTGGCTGCTATCACTGACCATGTTTTTCTCCCTGACTACCTAGGGGCTCAGGGGTTGGGATTTAGTTCAGTTGGTAGAGCGCTGCTCCGCAGTCCCTGAGGTCCTGAGTTCAATTCCCAGCACCGCAAAAATGGGAGAAGGACCTGGCAATCTACTTCTAAGGCAATCCCGAAACAGCCATTGAAAACCCTATAAGGGTTTCTGTGAGTTGGATACCGACGCAACAGCACCTAACAATAACAACAACAACCTGGGGGCTCAGAAGACTTTCTCACCATACGTGGCCTCAAACATCACAAACATCAAAAGATTCTCAGACGAGGAGACCCTATGTCCTCACCCCCTCAGTTGTGATCATAGAGCCATCTTCCTGTGAGGGTGGGGCATATGGGGCAGGGGGAAACTGGGAACTGGGAGCTGGGAGGGACAGAGGAGGATGGGAAGCCCTGCTTTGTGTAGTGTATCTGAAGCTTTGTCTGTCAAGGCCTAGAGAGGAACTTCATGTCACAGATCTTCCCATGACACAACGCTGGACAAATTTCTGGCTATGTGGGGAAGAAGGCTCATGAAGTTCCTAAAGAGGGACTCTGCTTATGTCTTTATTTTCCTGAAAGATATTGACTCATTCCTTTAATTAAATCTTCTAGGTTGACTGTAGGGGACAGAATATGATAGTGTCAGCCAAGGCTGTCTTCACTGAAAAACTAATACAGATTCATTTTCAGTACTTCCTAGGCAGAACATTTTGCTTAAAATGAACATGTTATTGTCTTTGGCAGTAGTGTCTGAAAGATCCTAATTCACTCACTGTTTTTCTTGCAGTGGATATTAGCTGGCAGTATTTAGCTCTAATATACGTCCATGTGCACATTGAAAGTATAGCAAATCCCTTGAAATGTGTGCTTCCACGCACATACAGGCAGACAGTAAAAAGGCTAATAACACTAGCATCTCTCTGGTCAACATTTGACAATCCAGTTACCGCATCATTTTGCATCAGGCACTGCAAATATTTCTTAAGTTCTAATGCCGCATGAACAAAGGTGGTTCTTCTCACTTGTGTCCATCAACTTCAAACGATGAAATCCGGTCCGATTTTCATTTTAAGTTCTCGTGACTGTGGTGCCACAAAGATGCCTATTTCCTTCAGTTTTACAGACCCCTGAACATTCGGATCGTGCTGGTGGGCGTGGAAGTATGGAATGACGTTGATAAATGCTCTATCAGTCAGGACCCATTCGCCAGCCTCCACGAATTTCTGGACTGGAGGAAGATGAAGCTTCTACCTCGCAAATCCCACGATAATGCACAGCTTATCAGGTAGGGCATTCTGGCTCCGTTCTGCTTAATGAAATAGCGCCCTCTGTGCCCACCCTGCTCAGCTGCGCCTGCACAGCAAGGGAGCTGCACCCATTTCTGCAGAGCACACCAGCTCCCGCCAGAAATTTCTCAGAGCATGTAAGTGGGGCAGGTGCCACCCCTACCTGGGATTACAAGTATATTAGGAAAGTCCCTTTGGACACCTGGGAAACCTGTCCTTTTCACTTCTTTTTATCCATAACCTGGACATTTTCCTCTATGCCAATGTTCCTGGCCTCCGTGTTGATATAAAGACGTCCAGGGGAGGCTACTTTTTGAAGGCTCATTTCCTTTCATTATTAATGAAAAACACATGTTCCTACAAGATCTAAGAACAGGACATTTGGATTAATATTATCATCTGTCTGGAAAAGACAGCTTCATTCCTCCTCCGTGTAAGCTCTTGCTCTCTGGCTTTCTAGATCAGCAAGTGTCCTTAGCAGTGAGTGCTGGCCTTGTGTTCCTTCTTTCATCAATATATAGCCGGCCCCTGTTAGGAACCAGGCAGTGTTGTAGGGCTGTGAACGTGATGGTGAACACACCCATCTCCCTGCTCTGCTCTGGGGAGCGTCCAGGCTACTTGAGGGAAGACAACAGCAAACAAGAAAAGTGCAGAGTGATAAGCATTGTGAAGACAGGAAATGCAGCTGGGCATGGTGGCGCATGCCTGTAATCCCAGCGGCTTAGGAGGAGGAGGCAGGAGGATCACAAGTTCAAGACCAGAGGCAGTCTGTGTAACTTAGCGAGACCCTGTCTCAAAAAGTAAAAAAATGGGCTGAGGGTGCAGCTCAGTGGTCCAGCACTTGCAGAGCATGCAAGCGTGAGGCCCTGGGTTCAACCCCCAGTACTGCAAAAAAAAAAAAAAAAAGATAGGAAATGCAGGCAAGATAACTATTACATGACCCAGCACAACATATGGACAGAGGTTACAGATCCCTTCCTACATAAAAGACAAGAATGTCCTCATGGTGCTGTCAGTTGGTATGAAACAGATGCTTCCAGAAGCACCCACGCTCATATGAACCGCTAAGCAATCTCTGCCATTATCCTTCTCTTCCCATGTAGCTTAAATCAAGGGCCACAGCACGGGCTGTGGGACAGAGGCGTCTCTCCTCTCTAGCAGCTCAGACCTAGGTTATTGAATATTTTTGGAAAGTGGAAAACTGGTCCTGCCCCACCCTCCCTTTAGGAAATGCCTACATCCACACCAAGGCCATCCACATTCCCTGCTTATTTACTTTGGCCATTTTCTCTGGGGCTTCCCCCCTTGGATATTTGTGGTTGCCTCATATTTTATGCGTTGATTAGTCCTGAGCTATTAAAAGTACATTGTGTGTATTGAAGTCCGAGTGCTTAGTTTTGATTTTTTTTCCCACAGTAAAGTGTGTCCAATTTGAACATCTGGAAATAAGTTCACATCTTATATAACCTTATTAGTTATATCCAGGTATGGTTGTATCTGCTCATATGGCCTATACAGATGTAACTCCAAAGGCTGAAATCCTTACTGCTGTAACTATGAGTGCATAGTTGGCCTTGCATGTCCGAGGATTCCACATCTATGGATTCAACCATCCTCAGGTCAAAAATACTAGGGAAAAAAATTACATCTATACGAAACATGTATAGACCTTTATCTTTGTCATTCTCTAAACAACATATTCACATAGCATTTGCATTTTATTAGGTATTATAAATAACATAGAGATGATTTAAATTACATTGGAGGATGTGGTAGGTTATATGCAAATACTACACGATTTTATGGGCTGGGATTTAGCTCAGTTGGTAGAGCACTATGCTGCAGTCTCTGAGGTCCCAATTTCAATTCCCAGCACCACAAAAATGGGAGAAGGGCCTGGCAATCCACTCCCAAGGCAATCCCGAAACAGTCAGCCATTGAAAACCCAATGAGGGTCGCTATGAGTTGATTACCAACTCGACAGCACTTAACAACAACAACAACAACAACACTACTTTATATGAGGGACTTGAGCAGCCATAGATTTTTGATAACTTCAGAGGGTCCTGGAATTAAACTCCCAGGGATAATGAGGGATATCTGTGCTAGAATGAATAGATAGATAGATATCTCTGTGCAATGGACCATGGCTAAAATAGCTAACTTTTCAAACAATCCGTGCATCTTCTGTGCAATGAATACATTAACTTTTTATCATATGAAGTTGGTACTGACAGCATTTGCATCAAACAGGTCCTGGTATCATTAGATTGATTATCAGGTTAGGGCTTCAGCTAAGAGGAAGCCTATATGGAAGCCATGCCATTCCCTTCCAGAAGCTTCCTGCCTGGGTGCCGAGGCTTTGTGGGTCCTTCTTGTACACTGACTCCAGGGGAGCAATCACTTTTTTTCTGACAATTTCAATTTTACAAGCTACATTGGCAGGACGCTTTAAAGGAGTTCGGGTCTCTGGCAGAACCATAATAAGTTACACCGGAAAGCAAAATTCAGCTGCAGCAGAAAATCTCCTAAGCCGTCTCATGCATTTCCTTGAGTTAACAGTGACTCTCGGTGACTGGTCTCAGCCTTTCCATCAGCAGGCATTGTTTCAAAGGAATAGCTCCCTACAGCCCATCAGGAAATAGGCAGCCTGCAACCTATAAATACCAAGGAATGACTTGTTGCTGTTTGAGTCCTGGCAACAAAACTCTATAAGAATTATGGGACCATGACGCAACTGGAAAAATAAAGTGTAAAGGAAAAAAGCTAGAAAGTCCCATGTAAACACACCGTCATGTGGCTGTTTCCATTGTTGCACATTCTGTTACAGGCATGTCCAACAGAATTTGAGCTGTTAGGAAATGTGTCCCTTCTCCATGAGATTAAAGACAGCCCTTCCTTTTGTTTCCTAGTGGAGTTTATTTCCAAGGGACCACCATCGGCATGGCACCAATCATGAGCATGTGCACCGCGGAGCAGTCCGGAGGGGTTGTCATGGTAAGCCAAGGATGCCAAGGAGCTGGCTCTCCTGCGTAATGGGTCCCCAGGAAATCTCTACTCTCGTCAGCCTTTATGAAGTTAGTTCCCTTCCTTTACTGCTTTTTGGATTGTCCCTGCTCTAACTCTAGCCACACTTATGATCTTACTGTTCCCACAACGTTTTAGGGACTGATTAGAAGACAAATTGCACACAAGAAAGCAGGCATGTAAAAATGGCTCAGTGGAGGCAAATCTGCCCCTTTTAAGGGGAAACATTTCAAGTGGGCTGTTCAGTCAAAGCATTCCAAACCAGGAATTTCTGCTAGCATTAGGATGAGCCTGGGCATGGGGTTGCCCTCAGCACTGAGCATTTTGGATAAACTGTGGTCTCAGCCAATGTTACTGTTCCAATGATTTTCTGATGGTTCTGCCTCCAAGCCCAACAACCAAAAGTCTGAGGTTTTTCATTATGAACCACTGCAAATGCTTTACATACCTTCTGGCCAGTGTACAATCCATCGGTATAATAACCTTATTCTTGGAAGGCAGAGACCTAGGTTTATTGTTTTATCAAGGTAACTTTGTCACACTCAAGCTATATATGTCTGTAAAAGGAAATAAAATGGGAAGAATATCTGGGACTTCTTATGAATGTAAGAAGAAGGGGCCTTTGATAGGTTGCCCAACAAGGTGCTCCTATTCCAGCCCCTAAGATTATTCAAGAAGTTTTCATACTCTGCCGTCCCTGCTCTGAAAATCTAGTGGCTGCTGTGCACCAGCCATCAGACAGGAAGTATCCTCGGGGCCTGTTCTTCCGTCTCCATTAAACAAACACAGACTTGCCCTCCCAAGAAACCAGGAGTTCTTCCACATTTTTCAAACAGAATGTTTGCAACTGTTCGGTTGCTGTAAAGGGTAGAAGGAGTTCTATTCTGCTGACTGTTATATTCTTTGCACATACTGCCTAATCTAATCTATACATAAACATTTTCCTCTTGTCTGGGTACAGGGGTCCATAATTTATGTAAGCCTGTGCTCTGCAGGCAGGCCGTTTAGAAGGACTGGACCCACCCACTGGACTGCTGGCTTGTGCAACTGACTCTGGCTCTCTTTGAACATGGCAGCCCTGTAGTTGATCTCCACCATGGAAATAACTGGGGAGTTTGGGTTTTGTTGTTGCCAGGTTAATTTCAAGTCAGATCACAACTGTATTTTTACAGAGCAGACTGAAAAGTTCTAAGAGGGAATAATTTTCAGTTTCCTGGTTCCATGGTTAGTTGCTACTTACTTCGCCACTTGAAATTGGTGTAAATATGTTTTCAGAGCTGAAACTGAATTTTTCATCAGCAAAGTGAGTCCTGCCGCTGTGTGGTGTTGAAGTGATCTGAAGACCTACAGGACAGCTTTAAGTGTCTTTCTTCAGCTCACATTTCTTATTCTCTTTCTACAGAAGCATTTTATCAAGATTCCTTCTTTAGAAGCATGTAGGAAAAACCTGGACTTTTTAAGTATGAAAATGAACATTAGAAATATATGTAAATTTATGTGAGATGCCATGAGATTCAAGTCAAGATCAAAGCTATCAAGAAATAGGTTTTACTCATTTGGGAGCAGCTAACCTCATCATCCTGCAGCCACAGCCCTGTGGCATCCAATCCTGTCAGATCTCGGAAGCTAAGCAGGGGCGGGTCTGATTAGTACTTGGATGGGAGACCGCCTGGGAACACCAGGTGCTATAGGTTTAGAAGACGGACCCAGCAACCCACTCCCAAAAATCAATCAGCCATTGAAAACCCTGTGAATAGCAGAGAAGCACTGATAATAGTGTTTCGCCTGCTGTATGCAGGGTCACTATGAGTCAGATGCTGACTCGGGCACCTAACAACAACCACCACCACCTCACCATTAGGCACACCCCTTGTTTATTCCACTTAAGAGAGAAACAAGAAAGAGAATGAAAGTGCCACACAGCATCTTTAATTTCTGTAACATGCATGAGACCAGCAAAATCAGCATGTTGACCACATCTAAAACATGTACGCGAACTTTCTCTTACTGTGAAATTCACGGGTGTTACGTGGACCATGTCTCGCTCAAGGATGCTCAGATCTTACAGGAAGGAAATAATGTGGCAAGGACATCAAAATCCATACAAAATTAAAAATATGGTTTCTAATACCATTTCTCCATTTTTTTCAAGATAGAGAAAATCATTAATTTTCACAGCTTAAAGCTATGCCTTTCCATCTAAGTGTCCTAAAAGACTCTTGACTTGGGTATAATACCATGAGTAAAAAAATTGTCTTTTCCTTATCACAAATATAAATTGTTTATCAGGACCTCTTAAGAGACATTCTTTTCGTGCATGAAAGAATATAAAATAACTTGGCAATTAAAAACAAAATGTGATATTCTGTGATACAAAAGAATCCAGGGAAAAAAACTATTAAGGATAAAATCCTTGAATTTTGTGCCAAAACATGCTGAATTCAGCCCTTCACATTCTTAGATTGGCTACATTTTCTCTGCTGTGTGTTATTCTTAAGAATTGATTTCCTGAAACATATTTGTAAAGTTTCCTGCACGAGGAAGCTATAAAATCTAAGCAAAGTGATTTACTAGGAATTTCATCTAGTCTAAGAACAACTTGCAACTGTGTGTGGTGGCACACGCCTGTAATTCCAGCAATTTAGGACGCTGAGGCAGCAGGATTGTGGGTTTGGCTGGAGACATCCTGTGCAACTTAATGGGACCCTGTCTCAAAATAAAAAATGACAAAGGGACTGGGGGTGTGTCTCAGTGGTAGAGCACTTGCCTAGCATGTGTGAGGCCCTGTGTTCAACCCCACCCCCCAGTACTGCAAAAAAAAAGAGAGAGAGAGAGAGAGAGAGAGAGAGAGAGAAAGAATCATTTGCTTCCTTGACATGACATACCATTCTTTTCTTAGACTGAAGGTTAGTAAGAGAAAAAGTTACGGTTGTAAATAACAACAAATCTGCAAGATCTTACTTGAATACACACCTTTGTCTAGAGGCCTTCCAGAGACAGGCTATATCAGGAATAACATTATCTGTAAAATACAGTAACACATACCTTTTTGACAACCTGCTATCACTTTCCTGGATGGCAAACAAGATTGAAGCAAGGGACCCTCCTTACTCCATAATGTGCAAGCCTCTTCCAAACACCATGCACGGGCCTAATTTCTGTAAATCACATCCATTCATTAATTAAATTTGTTGTTGTTGTTGTTGTTGTTAGGTGCCATCGAGTCGCTATCTGACTCATAGCAACCCTCTGTACAACAGGGGAAACACTATTGTCAGTGCTTCTTTGCTGTTCATAGGGTTTTCAATGGCAGATTGATTTTTGGGAGGGTGTTGCCAGGTCCTTCTCCCAAGCCTACAGCTTCTGGTGTTCCCAGGCGGTTTCCCATCCAGGTACTAACCAGGCCTGACCCTGCTTAGCTTCCTAAATTTAGATCAAATATAAATACATATACATATATACACATATGTATGTATGTGTGTGTCTATATATATTGTGTGTGTATGTATACACACACACACACACACACATACACACATACATATATATGGTTAATTTCTAGTATCTACTTGAGCCAAACCATCTAAGCACTCCATGAAGCTATGGGTGGCCAAGCTGCGCTTGCTGAATGGAGAAAACACCTTCCACAACCAAGAGAAAGCTTATGTGAACCCAAGCAGCACAGGCAGGGAACCACGATGCCTCGGTCCATTTCCAAGGTCAACCTGACCACCCATAGGGCCAGCAAGAATGAGACACAGCTGGATCATAATCCTAATTCAACGAGGCTTCAAACAGATGGCTCCATGTTGTCAGCGGTTATTGTGAATTATCAAGAGCGTTCCAAGTATCCTCCCCTCCTCAGTGGACAGGAAGAGGCCGGGTTAATCACGCCTGCTAAGTCTTAGTAAAATGCTACTAAGTGTGCTCCCTCCAAACAGCTTAAAGGCAGCATCCTCTCCGTCGGGCAAAATGGCACTTCCATTGCCTGGGAAGGAAGGAGCTTTTTCTTCCTATCGTGTAGAATAACGTTCTGCTTCATTCAGTGGGATGGGGTTTTATGAGAGACAGAAGGATGCAGGATAGAGGTCCCGGTGGGATCATCTCATAGACATGAGGACCCCTGCATGGGCACATGAGGTGGAGGCCTCAGCAGAAGAGACCCCCAACCCAGCTTAATGAAACATGTCAAATTATGTGTTTTAGAGCCAGGCGCGGTGGCGCACGCCTGTAATCCCAGCTGCTCGGGAGGCTGAAGCAGGAGGATTGCAAGTTCGAGGCCAGAGGCGGTCTGCGTAACTTAGCGAGACCCTGTCTCAAAAAGTAAAAAAGAAAAAATGGGCTGGGGGGCGCAGCTCAGTGGTCCAGCATTTGCAAAGCATGCAAGCACAAGGCCCTGGGTTCAACCCTAAGTACCACAAAAGAAAAAAAATTTATGTGTTTTAAGTTACAAGTAAATAACAGGGAACTGTATTGGAAGTTTGATTAAGTCAAGTGTTAATGATGGGTAAATCTCTGGGGGATGGGAAAGAAAGGAAAAGAAGCCAAGCAGCTGTGAACTATATGTCTCTGCTCTTGTGTTTTCTTTGAGGACCATTCAGACAGCCCCCTCGGTGCAGCTGTGACCCTGGCACACGAGCTGGGTCATAATTTCGGGATGAACCATGACACGCTGGAGAGGGGCTGTAGCTGCAAAACGGCTGCGGATAAAGGAGGCTGCATCATGAACCCTTCCACTGGGCAAGTACTGAGGCTCCCTCGGCTTTGAGGGTCGGACGCAGCTTGGAGTGTGTCCCAAGAAACAGCTGGGCAGGGGCAAAACCGTTCCGCTGGTTCTCTGGGCAGCGTACCCATGGAGGCTTCCAAAAACAAATCCCTTCTCACATAGCAAGAGCAAATGGTGCTGTTCTGGAGAGTCAGAGGCTGACAG
>VMDO01013686.1:0-55000 GCA_007922755.1 Pedetes capensis | reverse complement strand
ATGGGGAGATAGAAGTGGTGAGGATGGACAAAATCTGATTTATAAACCTGTGAATTAGGGTGATGGGAACCCTTCAATATTTTCACAAGAAGAGAACCTGATCAGAATTACCTCTAAAATAATAAATTACTGGTTACCTGCCTGAATAGGTGAGGTATAAGAGTCAAGCCAAGGAGTAATTATGGTAGACCTGTCTTTTGATGACAAAAGAAATGGAGAGAAGAGAATTGTTTAAGGAATAGAAGTGTCTGTGTATCTAAGAAAAACACCTGAAAGCATTAAGTTTATACAACACAGTTCCAGCATCATCATCATATATGGAAGACAATTCATTTGGTGGGGAGGCCACAGAAGCTATCAGGAAATTACATTGACCTTTTTGCAGAAATGAATAGGTTCAAAATTAGATTCTTACACCAACTGACTAAAGGGAAAACTATTAAACTGCCAGACCAGAGCTCTGAATGGTTTTATGAATTACTATGATTCATCTTTCCAGGGGAAGGATCTGAGCAAGAATCATTTCCTGCTTCTCAGGAGTTCCTGAAGGATCACACACTAGAGCATTAGAGCAAGAAGTATGATTCATCACAATGGCATCAAAAATCAGATAGAACATCTTAAATACCAGGTGTGCATTCTTGATACCTGATTCTGATTATCAAGCATGTCATGTGATTTTACTAAATTAGCTTGAATTTTCTGGTTAGTATTATCATGTGCTTTCATCTGTGAGTTGAAGGATTATAGAGACACAGAATAGAGCCACAAATAAAGCAAGGTCTAACTAAACATAGGCAATTGACATGGGTTATGGCAGCATCACACAGGAACATGCTTTGTGTTAGTAAGGAAGTAGAGATTTCATATGGCATACTACACCTGAGAACTAAAGGTGAGATGGTCATTAAAATATAATACATCTTAACACAGAGCTTTAGTAAACATTTGCATTTGAATACCATTAAATGGAGCAAGTATCTTCCAGCCCGTAGCCATAGACATTCTTAATTTTCTCATTCATACCGTCACCTGGCTTCTGAGTTAGGAATTCTAAATGTGAACAACCAGGTCATACTACAGTTTATCCTTTTCCTTCTCCTTGAGAGGTCTTAAAATAAAATCAGAAATCCCTAAGAAAACTTACAAGACCCATGTGTCTGGCTCCTGCCCCTACTTCCAGCCTCTTGTCCTGCTGCTCATTTACCCTCTAGGTCTCCCACCTCCAGTCACACACAGCCTCAAAGGTCAAGAAGCAGTGGATATATGCTAGCTTACCCAGCTTCCCCTTCAGGCCCAAGGCATTCATTTTGCCCAGGTCCCAGCAGTCTTGGCTGCTAGGCTCACAGCTGAGTCCCGGTCCTCTGTGAATTGTTCTCAGCTGGTTCTCTGAAAGTCATACCCCACCCCAGGGCAGAAGACTTGTCTGTGCTGGTGCACAGTGGCCTCCACTGGAGGCAGTGCAAAATGGTACCACAACTCCAGAGTCTCCCTCACCTCCAAATAAGTGCTGTTCTTGAGACCCCAATTGATAAATTCCTTGCTGCAAACTAGTCTATTTGGGGAGAATGCAACTTAAGTCACAAAACTTTCTCATGCCTGCCCCAAAGCCTTTGTCTCTGTTCTCTCTCTCTCTCTCCCTCTAGAATCTTCTTCACCTATCCTCCCCTTCTTCCCTAAGTGTCTCACCCACCCCTCTTTCTTAGCTCTGGGATCATTTTCCCAAGATTGTTTGTTCTTGAAGCCTAGTTTAATTTAGGTTGCCACTGTTCCATGCTTTCGTGGGAGTTTAGTTCTTTTCATCCAGAGGGTTTCCATTTGCAATTGTACATGGATTAATTTGTGAGTCTGACTCAAGTCCGTTTCACATGCCCTCTAGTAAATACCCTGAGAGAAAGAACTCTGTTCTCCTCATATTGGCCTTCCAGCATATACCACTGAACCTGGCTCAGAATTGGAATTCAATACATATACATTTAAATGATGATTGATTGACTGTTGAATGACAGGCCTCCACCAACAAAGTCCTTTCTTTTTCTGAGTCAGCTTCCTGATAACAGAAAGCCTACACTTTTTGGTGACCCCTCCTCATAACATGGTTAAAGTGCAGCCATGTAATAAGCTGTGATCATCACCTTTATCAAGGTCACTTTGGGGCATTGTATTTTTCATTTGTCAAAGGTTAATCTTATAAGAATGTTGAGGCTGAAGAAAAAGGGGAAATTTATACCTCCTCAGCACTGTTCTTTCACAGTAGGGACTCCAAATGGTTAACGGACAATAATAAGAAAATAGGCTAGGAGTTAGCATCAGTATTTCATTATGGTCTTTTAAAGATTTTGTAGTGAAATAGTGGGAGATTGATTTCTAAAATGCAGAAGAAAAGCAGTCTCTTGGCTTCTATTTTCAGAAGCTTTTGTTCTAGAAATTATTTTTAGTGTTGGTAAATTATGCTAATTGAGACAACTAAACTGAAAAGTAGTATATTTGGAACTGAGAGAACATATTTTACTAATGGATAACGTTTCCAAAACAGATTTAAAATTAGATGTATGTTTTTAAGATTTTTTTTACTGTCTACACAGAAAAAACAAAAACCCTAAATGTTAGACTGACCAGAGAAAAAGGAGAAATCAACACCCAACCAGCACTGGCTGAGCCCATTCATGACCCCAAGGCCAGGATCATGAGGGTCAGGAACAATACATTGTGAATGATCCTCAAATCTGGTTATGGATGCTGACTGAAGAGAAAAACAAATCCTGTCACCAGGAAATGACCTGGCACGATCAGGGCCATAGAGTTATTGGATGCTGGCTGGCTGGCAGTCAGAGCTTGATTGTGGTGTTCTCTGGCAGAACAGAACACCCACATCAGTCAAGGACATTGTAACTTTGATGGTTTATAGCAAAATCAAGACCACTTCCACATGATGTCTGAACTCAGACAAAAACAAGAGCACTGTCCAAGCCACGACAATTACTAACCACCCCATATCCTGACTGCTTCGTTAGGAGGCATAGGTTTACTTTCACTTCATTCCTCCTGCCATCAACCTGAGAACATTTGCCCGGTCACAGAATTGTCACTGCTCCAGGGCATCCAATCAAGAGTAAAACTCCACTTCCTTGAACCTACCCCCTGAATCATCTAACATAAGCCCACATCCTGTAAGCCTATCCTAGTGCCCTCTAAGTCACTCACAGTTCTCCACAGAATGTGTTCTATCATTTCCATGTGTCAACCAACCCCATTTTGTTAAACTACAGACATAGTCCTGCTGGTCTTTGGGGCCCACTGACAACTCTTCAATAGACCAAGAAGTAAAATTTAGAGTGCTGTATAAAATAGTCATGTAGCCTTTATCAAATATTTGACCTTGAAAAAACTTTATATATCTATGTGTGTATGTGTATTTCCACACTTCACTCTGAGGCCAAACCAATAATTTCATAATGTAGTATTTGGGGCAAAACAAATCAGAAACCAAGTCCTCCACATATCAGATTGCAAAGTAATGAAATGCCGTGAATTGAGTGTTGAAGGAAATAGAAATCTATGACCTTTCAGGTTGCAATTTTTGAGACCACTAAAGAGAGTTCTGGTGAAGAATAGGTGCCATCAGGAGCAGGAGAAGGCAGCCCCTGAAGTACAGTGTGAGCCCTTTAGCATTTGGACCAAGGCTCAGGAATAGAAGTAACTGTGCAAGCGAGGCACATGTGCAAGGTCTGGGGCAGGCCATTCTTCTCCCATGGCCTTTATCTAAGCATCCTATGTTTTACCCACTTGTTTAAATTCCATCTGATTTAGTTTGATGGTACATAGTCCTTCTTTCAGTCTTTTTTTTTTTTCTTTAGACAGGGCCTTACTATGTATCCCAGGCTGGCCTTGAACTTGGGATCCTCCTGCCTCAGCTTCCTATGTACTGAGATTACCAGTGTGTGCCACCACACCCTGCTAGATCTTTACATGCCTTTAAAGGCAATGTCATCTAAGACTCAGATTTAAGTCTTTATTTTTACTCAGAATGTTTCAGAATAAAGTAAGTGAAATATTCTTATGTGATATATATTTAAGGAAGTAGATATTGGTGAGAAATACAATTTATGCAATAACTGCAGAAACTGAAAGTATGCCCCTGTATCTTTTTTATGATAGCATATTTAATCTGAGAACATCAGAGCACTGCAGCAACAGCATTCCAAGCTATTGTCAGAAATGCTCATAATTTGAGAAGGGTCAAGTCTCACCAAAGAGATACAGTGAGGGTGGTGTTTCTTCAATTGGTAGCTCCGAGTAGTAGCCACTTATTTTTTATTTTTCAAAAAATTTGAGTTAAATGAAGACATGTATTAAGAAGCAATGTAGTTTAGGAGTTAAAAACACAGATTAAGTGGACATGGTAGCTCACACCCACCACTCCAGAGGCTGAGGCCAGCCTGGGCTACATAGAGAGTTCCAGGCCAGCCTGGGTTACACAGTGAGACCCTATCTCTAAACAAACAAACAAAAATAAATGAATAAACCCACACACTAAATTCAGACAGGCCTGGGTTTAACTCAGAATCTATTGCCATAGTCACCCCTTGGGCAAGTTGTTTGACCTCTCAAAATCTGTTTCCTCATCAATAAAATGGAGGAATAATATCTATTCAGTAGAGTTTGTTGGATTCAATGCCATAAAGTCTGGGAAATGTTTCCGCTCAGTGCCTGGCACACACAGTTAAGTGCAATTGTGTTATTAGTGATCAGTACTCAAACAAGTGCAGAAATGCTTAATCTGAGATAAAGAAGGATCAAATTGTATTAGTTAAGTGAAGAACCCCATATTTTAAAATATATTCCATATATTTTAACATTAGATTTTAAACTCTGATAGAAGAGATTAATAAGTCCAACATTTATTTAATAAATGTTCATTTAATACTTGCTTGTCCTAGTGCATAATATCTGGACAGGTAAAGAGTTAAAGTAAAGAAAGTCAAATAAGAAGTGATTTGCACTCAGACATGTTTATAATTAGCAATTAAACATGGCTGACTTTGATAAATGCAATAGTATATATAAATAATCAAAGCGCAGTTATACAACAACAATAAAGGAAAAGTTCAATTATTAATGAAACAATCTTGGAGGCCACATGGAGGTGGTGATTTTGAAACCAGCATGGGACTTCCTGAGACAAAGATTGGGCTTGTGAATCTGGAAGAGCAGTCTGAGTAGACAGATTAATGTAAATAAAGGAAAAGACATGTAAAGGTGTACAGGATATTTAGAGAATTTGGTACAGAACAAGAGATACATGTAGAATGGTTGAGGAATTTAGAAAGCTGTCATCATGGACAGCCCCCTTTGTGCTCTTTTAAAGAGTTTAGATCAAAATACCATAATGGCATGGCTTAAACAACAGTTTATTTCTCGCAATCTGGAGGCTGGGTAGTCCAATATCAAGGTTCATGTTAATTGGGTTTCTGGTGAGGGTTCTCTTCCTTGCTTGTAGTCCATCATTTTTTCACTGCCTTCACATGGCCTGTGGTCAAAAGACAAATCTCACCATAAGGGCCCCTCCCTTATGACCTTATCTAAACCCAATTCTCTCTCAAAGTCCTCCTCTGCAAATATCATCATCTTTGGGCTTAGGGCTTCAATATATTCATTATGGAGACACAACATTCAGGCCGCAGTAGACCTTAAACTATACTCAAATGAGAAACAATGACAACTTTGAAAAGGGAACTAAAATTGTAAGATTGGTGCTTAGGCAGGTCAATCTGGTATAAATAGGTGAGACAGATTAGAACGCAACAAGGGCACCAATTAAAATATTGCTGCAATTGTTCAGCATGTCGTTGTTAGGAGCTGACAAGTGGGGTCTGACTCATAGTGACCCTATGTACAACAAAATGAAACACTCCCTAGCACTGTGCCATGCCTAGGGCTATTGTCAGTGCTTCTCTGCTACTCACAGGTTTTCCGATGGCTGATCCTTTTGGGATTGTTGCAGGAGTGGGCTGCCAGGTCCTTTTGTTTTTGCAGTTTTGGGGATCAAACCCAGAGGGCCTCAAAGCACACAGAGTAAGCACTCTACCAACTGAGCTAAACCCAACATGTTGTGTGTTAATGTTAGGAACCAATATCATATTAAAAAGACTTACAATATTGTTGTTGTTATGTGCCGTCAAATTGGTATCCCACTCATAGCAACCCTACAACAGATGAAACACTATTGTCAGTGTTTCTCTACTATTCATAGGGTTTTCAATGGCTGATTGTTTTGGGGGAGTGGGTTGCCAGGTCCTTCTCCCAAACAACATTGTTAGACACACCATTTTATGTACTTCTAACGAAAGAAAGCCTGCAGCCATAGCCCTGTGGCATCCGATCCCGTCAGATCTCAGAAGCTAAGCAGGGTCAGGCCTGGTTAGTGCCTGGATGGGAGACTGCCTGGGAACACCAGAAGCTGTAGGCTTGAGAGAAGGACCTGGCAACCCCCTCCCAAAAATCAATCTGCCATTGAAAACCCTATGTACAGCAGAGAAGCACTGACAATAGTGTTTCCCTTGTTGTACAGAGGGTCGCTATGAGTCAGATACCGACTCAACGGCACCTAACAACAACAACAACGAAAGAAAAAATACTGCTCCTGAACTATGGCACGATGTTTTCTTACATAGGATTATACTTAATTATAGTTTTACTGGAAGAGCTTTTTGAGAAGTTTTGGGGCATTGACTGTTATTGCATATCACTCTTTATATATACTTAGAAGGAAACCAAGAGCAAAATACACTGATTAAGTTATTCTCAAAATTTCACATTCACAGTCCCTTTCTTTTGAATCCCTTTTTCATTTAATCATCACATTTTATCACAGAGTATATTTACATATACGCAGATACGGTGGTGATTTTTAAAAATTATAAGAGTGGTCACATTTTATGTTCTATTTTGTCATTTTCACTTAACATACTATGGACATCTTACTATGTAATTAGTTGTAGTTCAGTACCATCATTTAAATTCATTCAACAGCTATTTTTGAGTATCAAGGCCTTGTGCTAGGAACTGGAGAAACTGTGATGAGCAGAAGCAGGTAGACTGTAACTTTCTTAAGGAGCATGATCAAAGCAAATAATTTCCTAGTGACACACATTTTACTCATATCAATTTTGTTTTTTTTTTCTATCATATTAATGATAAATACCTCTATGAGGGGCTGGTGTTTATCTCAGTTGGTAGAGTGCCACTCTGAGCACACTGAGGGGCTGGGTTTGATCCCCAACAGTGCAAAAACAGAAAAAGGACCTGGCAACACACTCCCCAAACAGTCCCCAAAAATCAGCCACTGAAAACCCTATGAGAGTTGCACAACTGGACAACACCTAATAACAACCTTTACTAGATTTATGAACCCTTGGGTAATTTTCCTAAAAAGTGAAATTTCTGGGTAGACTGACTGGGATATATCTGAGATTTTCGATGCATATTGCCCATGTGCCCTTCAGAAACATAGCAATTCATATTCTTTTCATCAGCATGTTCATCATATGTCTGTTTCCCACAACTATTCTTTCTTTCTTTTCTTTTCTTTTCTTTCCTTCCTTTTTTCCTTCCTTCCTTCCTTGTGGTACTTAAGGGTTGAACCCAGGGCCTCACACATACTTTCCAAGTGTTCTACTGCTGGGCTGCACCCCCAGCCCATTTTTTACTTTTTTATGTTGAGACTGGGTCTTGCTAAATTACACAAACAGCCTCTGGCCTCAGCCTCCTGAGTTGCTGAAATTAGAGGCAAGTGCCACTGTGCCAGCTCCCCACAACTTTCCTAGCCAAGGTTTTATCATTTTTTTATCTTAACTAATCAAGATGTAAATATAGGTATTTTACTTTTATACAATAATACAAAGATTGTATTTCTTGATTACTGGTCAGGCTAAATATATTTTTATGTTTATTGGCTATATGTATTTATATATCTATTATATGTAAGTATATATTATTATGTACATTTATGTTTATTAGACATTTATATATTTAAATATATGTGAGTATGTATATAGTATATGTCTGTGTGTCACACACAATAATACTGGTTTTTATTTATTCTTTGCCTATTTTTCTATTGGTATGTTTGAGTAAAATGATTTTAAGCAATAATTTCTCCCTTTGAGTTCCAACATTAGTATTTTAGAAACAGACAGTAACTCACAAATATAGTTTCTAGTTGCAATTGACACTTTATTTAGGCATAGTTTCCTATAATAAAGTTGGATTTATTAACTCATCTATGAAAATGTGTGATGTTGTACTCAAAGCAGAACTTTACTATTAGTTTTAACTATTTAAACCTATTTTAATAAATCTAAAAACATCTTTTACAAACAGCAAAATAGAAGGTGCAGTTTCCATAGAAACAGAAGCTAATATTATTAAAAAAGAATAAGCCAGGCAAGAATTCTTTCCCTTTAGGGATCCTAATTTGCAACTAGCTCCTTGACTACATCGCATATGTGAATTATACTACCTGATGCTAGTTAAGATTGGTGATGTCTAATAAACACTTCACTAGGCATCTGATCATCGTGAGGAAAAGGTTGATGTAAATTGCATAGCCTAACTAATTGGGCTTTTTATTTCAAATTGAAATTTAGAAGTAAAACCATTTCATCTTGACTTCCTAGGGAGCGTTGTTCATTTCTGTGCTAAAACTGAAATAAAAACAATAATACGGGTGTATGATTTCATTTTGAACTTTGAAAATTTGGGTTATAAAACAAACTTTTTCTATAGAATCAATTTCCTTATTCATTTATATTCTCATAATGGAAAATATTCCTTAATAGCCTTAAAATAAATGTTACACAAAAACACTAGGATGTTATTTTAAAAAATTAAAATAATTATATGACTCAGACTGTAAGAGTTTATGGTTACCATTCAGAAATGAAAATTTGGGTCCAGATCACCTAGACAATGATGTCTCATAAGTGTTACCATTTGCTTACTTCCAATCCAAGCTTCTATGGATATGGTTTGATCAGTGGACTCTAAGGCACATGCCTGTCCTAAGTGGTAAGAGAATCTAGATTTTGGATTACCTGTGACTTTATTTTAAAAAATTGATAGCTAAAATTCATAATTAGGGAAATTCCCAAACGATAAACTTTGGAGCACTCACAATAGCAGATGTCCATTCCCAGTAGATAAGAGAGTTTGGGGAGCTAAGAATCCAGAAGCTGGGTCTACCACTCCTCATAGGGAACATTTATGGATTGTCATAGATATTTGGTTTTGCCTGACAAGTCCAATATGTTATGATAGAATGAGAAGGGCGACTCACCAAATTTAGTCAAAATGCCCATGAAGGCTATCCATTTTCACCCAAAAGTCTTTTGTAGCTATTAAATTTCCCAAATTTATCTACTGGGGAGAGAATGAGCTTACCAACTACCAAGAGGAATATTCTGGTCTCTTTTGCATTTATATATATTTTTCAGTCTTTTGCTGGAATGGGTATCATTTTATATTTGTGTTGTTGATGTTAGGTGCATTTATATTTTATTGTGAGTTAGTAAGTTCATTTGTTTGACAATGTCCCAGGCATCATACTTAGATATTGGATATCCAGTGACAATCCAATTCCTCTCTCCGCCATCACAACCTGTGAAGAAAATAAAGTTATGGGATAGTGTGATAAATGTAAACTTGGTGTGAATGATAGGAGAAGCAAGGAGCATGATGTATTCCTTGTCCCTCCCAGATGGAGAGAACAGTGCCTGAGTGAAGGCTTCACAATTAAGAGTCAACCAAGGGAGGGTGAAGAGAGACATGCCCAGCTGAGGAAAGGAACAGAGGTAAGGAATATTAATTCATTCCATTCCTTTAACAAATATTTCCTGAGTGCCTTCCACATGTGCCAAGGACTGGAATGTAATAGAACAGGGGAGAGGAGGTGAGGAGAGGGATGAGGGGTGAGGGGATGCCACAGCAGTGAGGCTGAAGGAACAGATGGAATTAATCACAGATATGTATCTTGGGTTAAGAAGTTTAGAATATACTGTTGCTCCTTGTCTTTTTTAAGTGGATCTCTCTGAAGATGACATATAGGATGGATTTAGCTTCTAAAATGTCTGGGTCTAAGAATGAGACTTACCATCCTATACTGTGCACTTGAGTCTCTGTACACTAGCAGATAACATGTAGAACTCATGGGACTCAGGACAGGTCCAGGTATCTGCATTTTCTTTATATCTTTTGGGATTCAAGTTTGGTGGTTTTAAGAATAAGCATGAAAAAGTTAAGGACCACCCTGATAACACATTTGACAATAGATGGCATCAAAGGTAGGCATTTGAACAAGGTTTCTTGAGAGGAGCAAAGTCTTCTAGTACCTCCTTGTGAGATACCTGAGTAGTTGTTATTTATATTCAGGACACAGTAGTATGAATGATAATTAAGCATTGGCATTTGCATAAACATAATGGGAGATTAATAAGGCAGAAATAAAGTAGAGATAAACCCATGTACTGTTCATAGAAAAAGAAATAAAAGCTTAAAGACAACAGCAAAAGAAATAACACACATATTTGTGTACTTGAACATTGTATTTAGGCATAACCTATCTTAATGAAAGGCCTGCAGCCATACCACTGTGGTGTGGGATCCTGTCAAATCTGGTTAGTACTTGGATGGGATAAGCTGTAGGCTGGAGAGAAGGACCCAGCAACCCACTCCCCCCAAAACAATCAGGCATTGAATATCTTATGAATAGCAGAGAAGCTCTAACAATACTGTTTCACCTGTTGTATGTAGGGTAGCTATGAGTTGGACACCAACTCGATGGCACCTAACAACAACAATCATCATGAAACACCTCACCTGCCAGCTGCTCTCAACAGGGGATGACTTCCATTATGCTATGCCTGATATTTTATATGCTTCTGCCTACTGCACAGAATTCAGAGAAGGTGGTGCAGTTAAAACCTTATGGATTTTGGAAGAGTAAGGAGGAGAAGCCTGCAGCCATACTACTGTGGTGTCCAATCTTGTCATTTCTTGGAAGCTAAGCAGAGTCGGGCCTGGTTAGTACTTGGATGGGAGACCGCCTGGGAACACCAGGTGCTGTAGGCTTGGAAGAAGGACTTGGCAACCCACTCCCAAAACACAATCAGCCACTGAAAACCCTATGAATAGTAGAGAAGCACTGACAATAGTGTTTCACCTGTTGTACATAGGGTTGCTATGAGTCATACACCAACTTTACGGCACCTAACAACAACAACAAGGAGAAGAAATGGAAGATATGATCACAGGAACATTAACTGATGTATAGATTCTCTGTGTAGTCTTGACAAAGTAAATGATTTCTATAGTGTTGAAGATCATTCAAAAGCAACTGCAGCCATTTATTGACAGGGAACTGCTGGAAAGTCAAGTTAGACTCAGAAGAGGGCATGGAACCAGTGAGATCATTGCTAATGTTAAATGGATATTGGCCAAAAGCAGAGACTACCAGAAAGATATCTATGCTTTATTGACTGTGCAAAGGCATTTGACTGTGTGAATCACAACAAATTATGGATAATATTGCAAAGAATGTGAATGCCAGAAAACTTCATTGTACTTATGAGGAATCTGTACATGAATGAGGAGGCAGTTGTTCAAATAGAACAAGGAAACACTGCCTGGTTTAAAGTCAGGAAAGGTGTGCTGTATAAAGTCAGGGCTGTATCCTTTCACTACCTCGTTAAGCTCTATGCTGAGCAAATAATCCAAGAAGATGGATTTTATGAAAAAGAACATGGCATCAGGATTTGAGGCAGACTCATTAACAACCTGTATTATGGAGATGACACAACTCTGCTTGCTAAAAGTGAAGAGGATTTGAAATATTTACTGATAAAGAACAAAGGACACAACCTTCACTAGGGATTGCACCTTAACATCAAAAAAACTAAAATCCTTGCAACGGGGTCAATAAGCAACTTCATGATAAAAGGAGAAAAGATTGGGGTTGTTCACAATTTTTCTTTACTTACTTCTACAATCAAAACTCATAGAAGCAGCAGTCAAGAAATCAAAAGAAGTATTGCATTGGGAAAAGCTGCTGCAAAAGACTTCTTTAACGTTTTGAAAAGTAAAGATGTCACATTGAAGACAAAGGTGTGCCTGACTCATGCCATGGTATTGTCAGTCACATCATATGGTTGTGAAAGCTGGACAATGAATAAGGGAGACAAGAGAAGAACTGATGCTTTTAAATTATGGTGCTAGAGATGAATATGGGTTTTACTGTGGACTGTGAAAAGAACCAACAGATCTGTCCTACAATAAGCATAACCAGAGTTCTCCTTGAAATCAAGGATGATGGGTCTGCATCTGATCTATTTTGGACATGTTGTCAGGAGAGACCAATCCCTGGAGAAGGGCATCATGTATGGGACAGTGGTGGGTCAAGGAGAAAAAGGAAGACCCTTCAACTAGATGGATTGACACAGTGTCTGCAACAATGGGCTCAAACATGAAAAAAGATCGTGTGCTTAGCACAATGTCAGGGAGTGTTTTGTTCTGTTGTACGTAGGGTCACTATGAGTTGGACCTGACTCAAGGGCACCTAACAACAATCATATTTTATAAGGGTAGAACTGCTGGCCCTCATATGTAAAATACATTACATTTGCATGTAATGCAAATAGTTGATTTAGAGTGAAGGACAAATCTCCAAAATAAATATTCAGGGCTCCTTGTCATTAACTTTTGGAAGCTCACAAGGAAAGAGGGAAGAGAGAATCAGGAGGCAAGAAGACTAGTGTGCATAATGCTACCTATGGTCCTGCAGTGTCTGGCCCACAGCATTTCCAGTCCTGATAGTCCTTGTCAACTCATTCAGGAGTGAGCCAGGTTCCCAAGTGGAAAAATTCACCTGAAGCTGGCTTATAAACCAGCTTGTCAGCATGTTACTTTACAATGTAGATCAATTTGTTTAAATGATGATATGCTGCACAATTCCCTGGATAGATAATTTTAACCATGAATTCAGTTTATGTTCAGGGACTTAAATACAGAATAAGGAGAAAAACAATTGATAGGATCTCACAGTATCAGTTTTCAAATTTTTATTACCATAACACATACATGTCTGACAGTTATTTCATAAAAAAATTCCCAGGAATGTAGCCAGACAATGATATAAAATAGACCTTTAATGAAATGAACAAATAATGTTTATATAACAGACATTAAGATAGATACTAAAATCTGTTCTTTTAGTGTACTACAGATATATATACATATATATCTGTCTATATCTGATATATGTATACCAGATACCATGATATGTATATCAGATATAGACAGATATATATATATATACATATATATATATGTAGTACACAAAAAGAACAGATTTTAGTGGCTACCTTATTGTCTGTTATATATATGTATATATATATACATATATATGTATATGTTGTTGTTGTTGTTGTTGTTGTTGTTGTTGTTAGGTGCCATCAAGCCGGTATCCGACTCATAGCGACCCTCATAGGGTTTTCAATGATTGACTGTTTCGGGATTGCCTTGGGAGTGGATTGCCAGGCCCTTCTCCCATTTTTGCAGTGCTGGGAATTGACCACGGGGCCTCAGAGACTGCAGCGCAGCGCTCTACCCACTGAGCTAGATCCCAGCCCAATGTATATGTACATATATACGTGTATATGGGGCTGGGATTTAGCTCAGTGGGTAGAGGGCTGCATTGCAGTCTCTGAGGTCCCGAGTTCACCAGCACCGCAAAATGGAAGTCCCCAGCACCGCAAAAATGGAAGAAGGGCCTGGCAATCCCCTCCCAAGGCAATCCCGAAACAGTCAACCATTGAAAACCCTATGAGGATCACTATGAGTCAGATACTGACTCGATGGCACCTAACAACAACAACAACGACAACATGTGTATATATGTATGTATGTGTATATGTGTGTGTATGTATTTGTAGGTGTGTGTGTGTGTGTGTGTGTGCGTGTGTGTGTGTGTATATATATCCTGGGTTTGATCCCCAGCACTGCAGAAAAGGGAGAAGTATGTGGCAATGTACTCCTGAAGCAATCCCAAAACAATTAGCCATTGAAAATCCTAGAAGGGTCACTATAAGTTGAACCCAATTCAACAGCACCTAACAACAAGGGAGAAAAAATATCATTTTTGAGTAAAAAGTACTAGCCATGATAAAAAAATAATATTCTAACCACTGAACAAACCCATATGCCACTGTTAATAAAGTCAACACATATTCCTCTCCCCTGTCTCTCTGCCTATCTCCACAGCTCAGTCTTTTGTATTTTCAGTCCAAAGTACTTGCAGTCATCTTTGACATGGCTCTCCTCCTTCTCCCAACACCTTCCTTTCTCACCATGTCCCACCATCTACACTACAATCTCCTATCCCACCATAAGCCACTACAACTCCTTACAATTTTCTCCTGCCTGTTCTCCCTGCTTTTACTCTGATACCTTGCAGTTTGTCTTCCACATGAAAGCCAGAGAAATCCTATTAGAACACAAATAGAAGGGGGCAACTCCTTTTCTACTGAGAAGAGTTTTAGATCTTTCTTGGAAAATCCTTAGGGAATCAATCAGCAATAGGTTAGTAGCTACATAAGCACTGGAAAATGTGAGGCAAATTTTAGCTACAACTTTTTTCTAAAATAATCTAAGAAATTATATCCAATTATAATTTCTGCTTGTAATACAAATCCACTTCACAGAGTTCTACATTACTTTTATAATATGGATACCATTCCCCCACCCCAGTGTTCCCCATACCCTATAAGATAATGTCCAAGTGTTTTTGCTAAAAATTCAAAGCCTTCCTGACATGGCCTAATTTACTTTTTCTTCCTTGGATCTTCCTAAGCCTTTATACAAACATTTTGCTGCTACCAACTCATATTATTCTGGATTCCTGGATGCTTTTTCCCCTCTCCATGGCCTCTGCTTAGGCCATTCCACTGGAAGCCATCCTCACTCTACTCTATTTGGACCTGTGCTCCTTAGAGACCCAACTCAAGCCCACCTCATCCAGAAAATCTGTCTTGGCTTTCCAGCCTGAAAAAATGCTCTCACTTCCCTGCTTACAATATAATATCTCTAAATAAATTTTTGTTTTTTCCTCTGTTGTGGCTGAACTCCACTTATTCTTCGAGCCATGTCTCCCACGCCACCTCTTCAATGAATCCTTTCCTAATTCCCCAGAATCATTAGATGCCCTATCTACTGGAGCTCCAAAGTACCTGTAAATCTCTTGAGGGTGGGAAACATATTTTATTCTTCATATTCCCCTCAACTACCTGGATCACTTTCTAAAACACAGTGAGAGAGCTCAAAATACCCATTGAAACAATATAACAATATTTGTATCAAGATATGCATATAAGAATGTTCATTTCAGCTCCATTTGTAATGGAAAAAACTAGAAACAACCAGATAAATGTCTATCTTAGTCCATTTGTGCTGATATAACAAAATACCACGGACTTGGTCATTTATAAGTGATAGAAATTTATTTATGATAATTCTAAGGGCTGGGAAGTACCAGATAGAGGAGGTGGCATGTTTGGAACCTGGTAAGAGCTATTCTCTCTGCTTCCAAGATGGTGCCTTGTTGCTATGTCCTCTGGAGGGAAAGAATACTATGGTCTCACACGGTGGAAGGCAGAAGGGCCTCAGTGGTTCTTCATACCCTTTATAAGGCAGTAATCCATTTGTGAAGGTAGAACCCTCATGTTTCAATCAATTTCCCCAAAACTCCACCTCTAAATACCACCACAGTGAGGACTAAATTTCAACAAGAATTTTGAAGGGGCCATAAACATTCAAATCAGAGCCATATTCATTAGTAAAGAGACAGCTAAATCAACAATGTTTAACCCAAACTTTTGTGTAAGTAAAAGGAGAAGAGAAAGAAATGGATCTATTTAATCTGACATGAAAATATATTCAAGTTATAGGTTTAAATTTAAAGATCAAGTTGCAGAATGATTTATTCAATATGATTCACCTATGTAAAATCATATTTTACTCTATATGTTATGTATTTATGTGAATGTTATAGCATAGGACAATGGGTAAATAAATTCATTAAAAGTTGTTCATAGTAGTTACTTTTGGAGAGAGGAACTGATTGATGGGGACTCGAATAAAGGGAGTATTACTCTTTACTCAACAAATATTGAGGTTATTTCTGTCTCAGAGACCAGATCAAAATCAGTATTATAGAGGCTATTCAAATCTGCATGAAAAAGCACTTATTAAAACAGAAAGAATAATATATACTAAAATTGATCTCGGGCTGGGATTTAACTTAGTTGGTAAGAGTGCTGCTCTGCAGTCTGTGAGGTCCCAAGTTTCGATTCCCAGCACCACAAAAATGGGAGGACGTGGCAATTCACTCCCGAGGCAATCCCCAAACAATCAGCATTGAAAACCCTATAAGGGTCACTATGAGTTGGACACAACTCAAGGGCACCTAAAAACAAGAAAATTGATCTCAGATCCTTTTATAAGCAGATTTTACTCCTACGAAATATAATATTATTTTTTTAACCCACTAACTTATAGTTGTCATGTTAGAATTAAAAGTAGTCTTTCCCCTAAGAACACATGACTTTAAAAGTCTGGATCCTATTGGTGAACAGCAAAGGGCCTTCCTTACATCACCTTGAAATAGAAGCTACTGACCCTGGCAGAGGATTGGGAGGATCGTAGGAGGTAAGTCATAAAGACTGTGTGAGCTGGCATACAACAGGAAGTGGGTCAGTGGCAGGTGCTACCAATTTGCACTGATCAAGTATCTGCCCTGCACAACAAAGTCCCCTCACTCCAGTTGCAGGAGTCTGCAACACCTGGATAGAATCATTCAGCTCTTTTCAAAGAACGCTTTCAAGTTTTAGGAGGAAGGTATTACTGCAGGGGATTCAGAAAAAGAAACGCCAAAAGAATTTTATGTTAGAAAATACCTAAATAATTTAGTTGTTTAGGAAACCTAAAGTACCACTTGTTTTGCTCTTTATGTTTCTGAATCTCCAAGAATCATCTGTCAACTGGGAACAACCTTTCAAGAAATAGACTAATCCAACTTAAGTTTTCCATCTATAACAGCCTAGAGGTAAAGGCTACATGTATTCCCAAGATTTGTTTCGGCATTGGTAGCAATTCTGTTCTGTACAGCAGCACTGCATTTTTTAAAATATTTGATCATAGGTGAAAATTGAGGTTTTCTTCATATCATTTTAAGATGTAACATTTTAAAAATGAAAATCTTCATGAGTATTCAATGCACAAAATAAATTCAAATCATGACTATAATAGTTTTCAGAAAGGATAAAAGAGAAAACTTTCATCAGTTGTTCCAGATATCATCAAACTCAGCTTTAAAAAAAGAGCAAACATCCAGAACTCTTTTGATATTTATGTGAGGGTAAAAAAAATGACATGGGGTCAAGATCTAGTTTCATCAGAGAATACGCTAATAAAAAGAAAAAAGATAAATTTAATAGATTGAGCTTTGTTTTGTTTTGTTTTTTATAAGCATGATGTGTCGATCATATGCCCAGCACTGTGCTAAGGTGACTGGATTCAAAGGAAACATTTGATGGAGTTTCTGCTCTCTGAAGTTGGCAATCTAATCAAGAAGACAAATTACACTCCTGTGAAATAGAGAATTATGTGATTTAGAATTAAATGCCAAAATGTGTGAGGTATGTAGTTAAGTCTATAGAGAAATAGGAATTATACAAGACCAGGCTTATATGAGCTAGTAAACTACAGATATTTGCATTACATAGTTCTATTTTTCATATAAGACTACTTTAAAATAAAACATTCTTTAAGGCCATTAAAACCACATATTAATGAATTATTGCCAATTTCTCTGGCAAGTAATTTGAGTATTATATTTTGAACTTCTGCTACTGCACAGAAATTCTCACACCTTTAAAATGCTGTACCTGTTCCTTCCTGAGGTGGTACAACTTGAACATCTTTCACTTGTTTAATCAACTATATCAGAGATACATAATAATTATTTCTTTGAATATACAGAGAGAACCAGAAAATGTGCACACATCTTGGAATAAATGTTTTCAGGTTTGCTGTTTTGAGAATATGTCCTGGCCTGGCATTATGGCACATGCCTCTAATCCCAGTGACTTGGGAGGCTGAGGCAAGAGGATTGCAAATTCAGGCCCAGAGGCAGCTTGTGTAATTTAGTGAGACCCTGCCTAAAAATAAAATAAATAAAAATGGGCTGTGGGTGCAGCCCAGTGATAAAACACAAAGTATGTGCAAGACCCTTGGTTCAACCCCTAAGTACCACCAATAAATAAACAAATAAAAAAGAGTCCATCAGGTGCTTATTCTGCTAATTCCTATGTCTCAGGTATTGTACCACCCCAAATTAGGCTCTTCAAGGAGAGAGGCCCCAGAGAGATACAGAGTTGTGGATCGATGCAATAAACATGAGGCTTTATTTCCGGCGCCAGGGTCAATCCTCCATAGAGTCTCCCTAGCAAGGGAAGGAAGGCGACCCAGAAAGAGAGGGGCTTGGGGTTTTTATACAGTTTGAGGGGTGGCAGGAAGACACAAAGAAACTAAGTTTCAACCATCCTTCCTCTTCAGAGAACCCCCCACCTAGGTCAGGAAATTGAAACTTGAGCAAACTTAATATTACAGGAACTTTAAACAAGCATTGGAAACATTTTGAATTGTTAGTGAGCTCCAAGCATTCATAGGGAGGGGGAGGAGGAGGTGGTAGAGTTCTTCAGTATACATGCACATCATATTTATACATTGTTATCATAATTCAATTCAACTTCAAATAGTAATACATAGACAACCCATATTTTAAAATCTATCTATATCTATATATACATTGTTTGCTCACTTGGCAGTCTGAAATGTTTCTGCTTACCATAAAGCAATATTATTAATAGTTTATCATATTTTTAACAGGACAGAAAACTATCTAGCCTGGTAGTCAACATCTGAAGACCCATTTTCAGGTCCTATTTTGCAGCTGATCCAAGGAATATGGCTTCTTTTACTAACATAATTATTGTGCTACAGAAAGAACACAGGCTTAGGAAATTTGAGGGAAAAAAAAAACTTGTCTTTGAATCTGACCTCTGTAACAAATTACTTAACTGATCCACAGTTTTCTTATCTACAAAATGAGATTAATTATCCAACTGTTCAAGACTGCTCTGCAGGTTAGGTGCGGCACATGAGAAATGCCTAACAGAATATTGGAGAAACACAGTGAGGGACAGCTACTTGTTGGCATATAATTTTTATCCTGTTAGTAGAATCCTCATTAGTCAAGCCACACATATACTTTGTTTTACACAGTTTACAAGACCATGTCAAGAATTCTGAAGTCTCTAGAGCTCTGAGATCGGTAAGATTATTTTTGTTGTATTTTTATTATTATTTCCATCGTATTTTTTATTATTTCCCAACCTTAGCTGGTAAAACTTAACCTGAACTGAGGTGTGCTATTTATAACTTTCATTTATCCTATTTATCATAAATGCTCATGTGCTTTGCTACAGAAAAGTAAATTGTTTGATTATGGGTCATTGCTGTAGAACCTCCTAACAGTGGCTCTGACATATGGTATATGCACCATGCAGCCTTCCTAAAAACTTCCAATATCTGAGATGCATCTGCTCCAAAAATTTTAGATTAAATACTATAGAATTCTAGTATTTTCTATTTACTTTGTCTTGTTATTTTTTTGTTGTTAGGTGCCGTCAAGTCAGTATCTGACTCATAAGACTTTGTCTTATATTGCTACAATTTAGCCTGGTTTCATTCATTATATATTTGTTTCTCTTTGTTATATATTTTCAACTAGTTTATTGTGGTATGACTGACATAAAAAACTTGGTAAGTTTGGAAATAAGTATATACCCTTGAAACTGTCATCACACTCAATACCATGAAAATATCCATTAGTTCAAAAAGGTTCCTCTCACCATCTTTACATATGTATATATTTTTTATGGTTAGAACACTTATCATATCTACTCTCTTAGCAAATTGTTAAGTATACAATAAAGTATTGTTAACACTATGGGAGAAGGACGTGGCAGCCAACTCCTGAAACAATCCCCAAACAATCTTCCATTGAAAACCCTTTGAATGGCAAAGAAGCACTGACATAATGCCTAGCATTGCACAGCATCAGGGAGTGTTTCATTGTGTTGTACATAGGGTTGTTATGAGTTGGATCCAACTTGACAGCATGTAACAACAACACAATTGTTAACTCTGGGCATTATTCTGTACAGTAGATCTCTAGGACTTATTCATTTTGTGTAACTGAAACTTTGTACCCTTTGACCCTCACTTACCTCTCATACCATCCTCTAACAACCACCATTTTACTGTCTGCTACTATGAGTTTGACTATTTTAGATTCCTTTATGTAAGTGGTATCATATAGTAGTCATCCTTCTGTCCCTGGTTTATTTCACTTAGCATAATGTCCTCTAGGTTCAAACGTATTGTTCCAAATGGCAAAATTTACGTATTTTTTCTTTATATTTTCTTTATCCATTCCCCTGTTGGTGGACATTAAGTTTGCTTCCATGTCTTGACTATTCTGAATAATTCTGCAATGAACAAGTCAGTGCAGATATTTCTTGGAGATCCTGATTTCAATTCCGTTGAATATATACCTAGAAGTAAGATTGCTGGATCATATGGTGGTTTTATTTTTTTGTGAACTCTCCATATTGTTTTCCATAATAGCTGAACTAAAATACACATTCCTACCAACAGTGTAAGAGTTCCCCTTTTTGCTACATCCTTGCCAACATTTGTTATCTTTTGAGATTCTATAATAGTCATTCTAGCAGGTGTGAGGTGATATTTCATTGTGGATTTGATTTGGCTTTCCCTGGTAATCAATGACATTGAGCATTTTCCCCCCATGCCTGTTAGCCATTTGTGCATCTTCTTTGGAGAAATTCTTTCAAGGGCTTTTGCCCATTTTTACCCCCTTTTATTGGTAAACGTTGGTGGGGTAATAATACAGCATTTTTTTCCATTATGTAACTATTACATCACTTTTGGTTACATGTTAATCAACTTAAAAAGTTTATGGAAACTTCTGACTAATATGTAGTAAAACTCCTATGTATATATGGGTTATATTCCCCTATTTTTCCCATGTCCTCATGAATTTTCTTCATTTACATTGAGAATGTCCTCTCTCCCTTTATCCCTTTAGGTTGTTTCTCCTTCCCTTCCCACTTTCCACAACATTTGCTTCCCTTTGCTATTTCCTTCCCTCCATCTTTCTACTCTGCTTATATTTTCCCTTCTTTGCTAACTTTTATTGTTTATTTTTGTATATCTACTTATGTATAGGCTTTTTTTACTTTAAGTAAGATTTAGCTCCCATTTATGAGTGAGAACACAAGGTATTTTTCTTTTTAAGCCTGTATTAGTTCACTTAAGATGATATTCTCCAGCTCCATCAATTTTGCTGCAAATGACATTATTTCATTCTTTTTTATTGCTGAGTAATATTCCATTTTTACTGCTGAGTAATATCCCATTGTATATGTACTGTTATTTTGTATCCATTCTTCTACTGATGGGCAGTTTGGGTGGTTCCATATCCTTGCTATTGTGAAGAGTACTGCATTAAACATGGAGATGCTGGTGTTTCTGTTGTATGATGACTTGTCTCCCTTTGGGTATAATCCCAGGAGTGGTATAGCTGGGTCATATGGCAGTTCTATTTTTAGTTTTCTGAGGTATCTCCATATTGATTTCCAAAGTGATTGAACTAATTTACAGTCCCACCAGCAGTATAAAAGCCTTCCTTTTTCTCCACATCCTTACTGGCATTTGTTATTTGTTTTATTGATCTTGGTCATTCTTACTGGAATTAGGTGGAATCTCAGAGTTGTTTTGATTTGCATTTATCTAATGGCTAGGGATATGAGCATTTTTTCATGTGTTTCTCAGCCCCACAAACTTCTTTTGAGAACTGTATGTTCATTTCCTATGCCCACTTGTGTATTGGGTTAATTTGTTGTCTTGCTATTTGCAATTGGATATCCACCTGCAGAAAAATGAAAATAGACCTGTATCTCTCAATTTTCATGGGAGTCAACTCAAAATAGATAAGATACCTCAACATGAAACCAGAAACCTTGAAACTACTAGAAGAAAAGATAGGAAACACACTCCAACACATAGGCATAGGAAAATATTTCCTTAATCAGGAAATTGCACCAAGAATTGACAAATGGGATTACATGCAATTAAAAGGCTTCTGTACAGCAAGGAAGTAATCAACAGAGTTAAAGAAGAACCCATTGAATGGTAAAAAATCTCATCCTACACATCTAATAGAGGACAAATCCCTAGAAATTACAAAACCTTCCCCCATTTTGTAATTGGATTGATTTGGGGATTGTTTTGTTTTGTTTTGTTTTGTTATTGAGTTGCTTGATTTCCTTATATATTTTGTACATTAACCAAATATTGTTGTTTTCATTTCAGACCTTACACTTTGGTCTTTAATGTATTTTGAATTTTGTGCATATAAATATACAATTTCATTCTTTTGCAGATGGATATCCAGTTTGCAAAATAATTGATGAAAAGACTCTCCTTTTCCCACTGTGTATTCTTGGCACCCTCATTGAAATCACTTGACTGAATAACTTAGATTTGTTTCTAGGCCCTCTTTTCTGTTCATTGGTGTGAGTGTCTATTTTATATGTCAGTATCATACTGTTTTCATAATTGTAGTTTTGTAATATATTTTTAAATCAAAGGGTATAATGTCACCAGCTTTGTTCTCCTTGCTCAGAATTGATTTGGCTAGTGGTTCCAAGTGAATTTCAGGATTTTTTTTCTATTTCTGTGAAAAATGCCATTGTGGATGATAAACATTACATTGAATCTGAAGATTGATTTGGGCAGTATGCATATTGTAACAATATTAATTGTTCCAATTCATGAACATGGGGCATCTTTTCTTTGTTCCTTTTCTTTCATCAGTGCTTTACAGTTTTCAGAGTATAGGTCTTCCACCTCCTTGGCTAAATCAATCCCTAAGTATTTTATTCTTTGTATAGCTATTATAAATGAGATTAATTTCTTATTTTTTTCATTATCCAGAGATGTTTCAATTACAAACAGGCATCTCCACTAGCTATAGAAAACCTGTAAGTTCTGACTTTCAAATACATCCTTCAGATATCCTTTAAAGTAGACAAATAAGACATTTTATGGATCTCAAAAATATACTTACTTCATGTTCACTTTATAAGTCAACTAAAATTTGATCTTGAGCCCAGAAAAATGAGAGTTTTGATCTACTGCAATTCGCTTCTCGACTTAGAGTTTAAAAACATACAAACCAAAAAATCTTATTCTTACTTTCAGCCCTATCCTGTCAGAGCCCATAATTGAATTCTCTAGGTTTTTGTTGTTTGTATTGTTATTGTTGTTGTTGCTACTGCTGCTTTTAAGGTAATAAATACACCAAAAGCAAGAGAGTATTTCCATCTAAATCAACTTTTTCATGCCCAAAATGCTGCTGAAGGAAGATTGATGAGGCAATTCCTAGAATAATGAGAAAAAGTCTTCTTGTAGTTGAAATAAGCTGATACTCAGCTGGTAGTAGTTTCCTAACTGCTGAAAGAATAATGCAAGTTTCTGTAGAATGTCCTTAAAGGATAATATTATGCATGACAGTAGAAGGAAACAAACAAGGGCATACACACGTTAGACGAGTTCTAGATCCTGACACTTGACTGCTTTGAAGCTGCTAGTGTTCAAGCCCTTTGCTTTAAAACAATTCACAACAAGTTTTACTAGTAAGTAGTAAAAGAGATTTTAAATAATTGAAATTAAATAGAAAAGTTCCTCATTATTTTGGAGATTTAGCAAATTTTTTCACAAGCTGTGTCTTTAGGAATATTTATAACATATTTAAGTCAGATAAAACAGAGTGAGTTATAAGAAGAGTGCTAAAGATTATAAAGATAATTATTTGTGGTCCTCAGTAATGTGGTCTTTTCAGAGACAATCTATACTGACCAAAAATATAAATTGTCAATTAACAATGGAATAAAAACTGTTGTTCTACCACTTTAAAACTATAGCCACATATAAATAAACTGACTCACACATTTTGTCCGCATGACACCTTACATCTGACTGTTTTAAAAGTGGCTGAGTAACTAAGTGCACATTTTACTTTTTATCCAAATATTTGGAACTTTGCCACACCTGGGGTTTATTTAGTTCATTAGAAGGTTATGATTACTGCCACTTACCAGGAAAGTAAAGTGTGACTGGAAGTTCTCCATGAAATGACACTACCATAACTTGCCTGAGACCACTTCCCACTCTTATTTTGTCTACATAACAGGCATCCTATGACTTTGTTTGTGGAGGGTCTAAGACTTGAACTTTGGCTTATGAACAAAAGAAGCACTTCTTGGCTTCTGAGACACAGAGTCATAAAAAATATCATTTTTGGAGATGCTTATCCAAAATGTGCCAACACATATAAAACTTCAATTAATTTCAGTTTCTGGGAGAAAATGATTCAGAATACAAATCATTGTTTGTGTTTTCCCCACAAACTCAAAATAATTTTGAGAATTTCACCACTGTACACTCAATTACAAGGTAGGAAAATGGAAACATTTTTCAAGTGTCTTTTTCCCCAGTAATCTTATTAGAACTTTTTAGTGTACAACTGAATAGGTCTCACTAGGACATTCTATACATGAGTTTCATTATATATAGCTCATGTTCACATCCCCCATTACTCTCACATTACCTCTGCCCTTTCCCCTCCTTCCCAACCAGTGACAACCCCCCCCCCCCCGCTTCTATTTACCTGTCTTCTTTGTGTGTATATCTATCTATGTATACATACATCCTGATTTTGCCTTAAGGGCAAAATATGTGATTTTCCCATTACCCTTTCCTCTTGCCCTCTTCCCCTTTCTTCAGTCCATTACCTTTCCCTTACATGGCACCCCTACTTTCACGACCTATGTTTTAATATTGAATATATATTGAAGTCTAATATCCATACATGAGAGAAAATATGTCTGTCATTCTAGGTCTGGCTTATTTCGCTTAAAATGATGATATATAATTCCACCCATTTTCCAGCAAATGCCATATTTTTCCTTCTTTATGGCTGAATAAAACTCCATGGTGTACATATGCCACAATTTCCTTATCCACTCATCTGTTGATGGGCATCTAGGTTGATTGTATATTTTTGCTATTATGAATAATGCCTCAATAAATATGAGCAGGTGTCTCTGTGACATATTAATTTATATTCCTTTGGATATAAACCCAGAAGCAGTATAGCCAGGTCAAGTAGTCCTATTTTTAGTTTTTTGAGGAACCTTCAAACTGATTTCCATAGTGGCTACACCAATCTATATTTCCACCAGCAGTATAATAGGTTTCCTTTCTCCCCACATCCTTGTCAGCATTTGCTGTTTGTTTTGTTGAGGCCTACTGTTCAGACTGGGATGGGATGGTATCTCAGAGTAGTTTTGACTTGCATTTCCCTGATGGATAAGGATGTTGAACATTTTTTCATGTTTATTGGTCATTTGCATTTCTTCTTTTGAGAAGTCTCTGTTCAGTTATTTTGCCCATTTTTTTTATTGGATATTTTGCTTTTTTGGTGTTTAGTTTTTTGAGCTCTTTATACTTTCTAGGGAGAAGGACCTGGCAATCCACTCCCAAGGCAATCCTGAAATAGTCAGCCATTGAAAACCCTATGAGGGTCACTATGAGTTGGATACCAACTCGACAGCACCTCACAACATACTTTCTAGATATTAAACTTCTATCTGATGTATACCTGGCAAAGATTTTCTCCTATTCTGTAGGTTGTCTCTTCACTCCGATAATTGTGTCCTTTGCTGTGCAAAAGGTTTTTAATTTCATGCAATCCCATCTGTCAATTCTTGCTATTATTTCCTGCACTATTGTGTTCCTATTCAGAAGGTCCTTGCCTATGACTACATTTTGATGTGTTTTCCTCTAGCAGTTTTATCAAAATTTTAAGGCAACATAATACTAATTATTCACTTTGGAAAAGCCAGAATCCTTATTTTGCTTTGTTTTGTTTTTGTGGTACTAGGGAACTGACTCCCACATGTCTGTCAGTTAGCCATACTGTGGGGGCTTGCACATTGCTATGAGGCTGAAAGCTATGCTTCTGGCATTACAGATACCAGCAGAGTCACCCATTGTGGACATGTTTCAGTTTGTTCTACAATCAACAACCAAGAAAGCAGCAGGGAATAAATCAAAAGACACATTGCATGGGGAAAAGCTGTGGTAAAAGATCTCTTTAAAGTATTGAAAAATAAAGATGTCACATTGAAGACAAAGGTACACCTGACTCATGCCATGGTATTTTCAGTCACAGCATATGGTTGTGAAAGCTGGACATTGAACAAAGGAGACAGGAAAAGAATTGATGCTTTTGAACTGTGGTGCTGGAGACGTCTACTGAATATACCATGGACTGCCAAAAGAACCAATAGGTCCATCCTAGAAGAAGTGCAACCAGAATGCTCCTTGGAAGCAAGGATGGCTAGACTGCATCTTACATATTTTGGGCATGTTGTCAGGAGGGACCAATCCCTGGAGAAGGACATTAAGTTTGGGAGAATGGCAAGTCAATGGAAAAAAAGGAAAATGCTCAACTAGATGGATTGACACAATGTGTGTGACAATGGACTTAAACATAAATAAGATTGTGTGCCTAGCACAGAATCAGGGAATGTTTTATTTTATTGTACATAGGGTTGCTATGAGTCAAAATGGACTCATGGCACCTAACAACAACAAGGGAGCTAAACCCTGGGCCTTGTGCATACTTTCCAGGTGTTCTACCACTGAGTTGTACCCCCAGTCCATTTTTTACTTTTTAAATTGAGACAAGGTCTCATTAAATTACTCAAGCTGACCCTGGCCTCAAAATCTATGATCCTTCTGCACTTCTGGGATTATAAGAATAAGCCACCATGCCCAATAGTCAGAGTCCTTTCTAGAATGGCAATGCATCACTTCCCAACTTGAAACAGCTATTGGCCCCTTGAACAATTCATAATTCTTAACTTCTGTCACAGCCCTTGCCCACTGGGCCTAGGATTAACTCAGGCCCAGCACCAGCAATGACTTCTGAGGCACCAGCACTGACTTCTGAGGCACCAGCACTGACTTCTGAGTAGCAAATGTCACTAGAATGCCATTTCATGTGAGCAACAGAGGCTTCTTGAGAAAATTAAGTTTCATTCCATGTCACCAAGCATAGTGACCATTAACCCATCTCTGAGTTGGTTCTGTTTGCTTCAGTAACAACCAGAGAACTTCTGTCTAGAACAAAGGACAGCTGTAAGTGAAGCTGGGAAACATGACTCAGGCACAGCACCTTGAAACCACCTCCTAGTCACTATACACCAAAGCTCCTTGTACTTCCAAAGATATGGAGAATGGACGTAATCAGGTCCTTTGTAATCTAAAGTAGACCATATCATGTTGGCTAGACCAATTTGAACACTTGATCAGAATCTTCAATCACTATCAAAAATTAGCATTATCTATTATTTTTTACTTAGGTTCAAAGGCCTCTCCCTAGTTTCCAAATTTGATTTAAAAATACACCCCAAATTAAATCACAGAAGCTTCAATAGTTATAGGCAAATTTCTAATTTAAGGTTAAAACAGAGGAATATCTGATATCTGAGTTGAGAGAACTTTCTAAACTTCAAAGTGTTGGAAGTTAACCACAAAGAAAAATATCAGTAGATTTGCTTTCATAGAAGTATAAAATATATGTATCTAAAAATGTAATAGATGAACTTAAGATATAAACAAAAATGGATAAATATTTACAAGAAATATTTAAAAAGGTTTGCCATCTTAATTTAAATTGATAAATGACCACCAAAATACCATTATACAAAAGACATGAACAAGCAATTCAGAATTAAGAGAATATGCATAGCAAATTCATTTAAGTGTTCATTCTATCAAATTACACTGAACAAGGCATCTTTCATTTAACAAATTAACAAACTTCAATAAATATATATTTCTCAATATTAGTACTATTATTATTTTCAGTGCTAGAAGCCTTAGGATTTGCAGAATTAGAATTAGCAGGACTATAATTTAGTCCAACTTTGCTGGACAATGCTTTGGCATTTTTTCCTGAGAATTATGAATATGTTTTAGACTAGAAAAGTTTACACTAATAGATATTCATCATTGTGTTATATTTATAAGTGAAACCTAGAAGCTTGAGAAAAGGATACCTAAATTAATTATTAAACTATATTATGCAGAATTACATATGAATTTAAAAGTTGTTTGCAAAGGATTTTAGATATAATTGAATATATTTATGACATAAAGTAAAATATATAAAATTTTCTATAAAATATGATTTCAAATATGGAAAAATATGCATAGAAAAATATTGAAAATATTTTTATTTTAGCTGTCTCAAAACAGCTTAACAAGACCAAACATGCAAGTGGTGATTTACTCATTAATTCATAATGGAAGATTTTCCTCTTTGCACATTTTTATATTTTTAAATTCTTCCCACTAGGCATGTATCACTTTAGTATTCAGGAAAAAAATTATAAACCTTATTTTAAATGTGCTACTTAAATGCTCACTCGTTGTTGTTGTTGTTGTTGTTGTTGTTGTTGTTGTGGTTGTGGTACTGGGGCTTGAACCCAGAGTTTCAGGCAAGTGCTGTACCACTGAGCTGCACCCTTAACCCATCCTTTTACTTTTTGAGACAAGGTCTTGCTAAATTATACAGACTGCCTCTGGTCTAGAACTTGCAATCCTCCTGCCTCCACCTCCTGAATCACTGGGATTACAGGCATGTGCCACCACGCCCAGCTGCTCATTCTAATTTTTAAAAACACATAGCACACCTGTGACATTTGCAAAAGTAGTAGCAGAACATAAATACATATCTTGAAAAACTTAGTTGAGTTTAAGGATGGTCTAAACAATATATGTTTAGCACACATGGCAAACTATTTGCTATCCATAAAGCTGGGAAATGCAGATCTATTATTTATCACATATTGTAATGTAAAAAAGTAAAACTGGGGTTTAGCTCAGTTGGTTAAGTGCTGCTCTGTGTGCTCTGAGGCCCTGGGTTTGATCCCCAGCACAGCAAAAACAGGAGGAGGTCCTGGCAGCCCCCTTCCAAAACAATCAGCCATTGAAAACGCTATGAATAGCAAAGAAGCACTGACATAGTGCCAATCATGCTACAGTGTCAGGGAGTGTTTCATCTGTTGTGCATTGGGTCTCTATGAGTCGGACCTGACTCAATGGCACCTAACAACAATATTGTAATGTAATATCAATAACACCTCTATTGTATATTCATGCATGTTTCCCGACTTGGTGGCCACCCTGTAGTGAGAGATGAGATAGCCACCAGTGAAATTTGTGTGCGGCAGATTAACCAATGAAAAGAGCAGAACTCATTTTTATTTCTAACTCCATGACTACTTGTGATTTAAAGATCCCACTAAGACTTCATGAGAGGGAGAAGTGGGAGTTAAAAATAACCATGATGTTTTCTTTCTGGTAACCACATCATCCGGAGGGAACAATTAAAAGCCAATTGTCACCCTACAGTTGGCCAATAAAGGATACAACTTCTACCTGTGATCTTGTTTTAAATAAGACATTCAATCTTATAACAAGCTGTCTCAAAACAGCTTAACAAGACCAAATATGCTTCCCTTAATCTTATCTAAATTAATGACAAAAAATTGTTGTTGTTGTTAGGTGCCGTCGAGTCGGTATCCGATTCATAGTGACCCTCATAGGGTTTTCAATGCCTGACTGTTTCGGGATTGCCTTGGGAGTGGATTGCCAGGCCCTTCTCCCATGATGACAAAAAATACTACTCAGGAAATGTTTTTACAATAAAGTATAAAATATACTGCTTTAAGCCAACAAGACTCCTGAGAAGGGGCTTGAATAAAAGGTAAAGGGCTCCTGAAAACCTGTTATCAAATTTGAGACTCCCTCAGTTTCTTAGTTCAGGGCCAAGTGAACTGGTCCACTGCTGGAGAGCCTACAGCCAGTATGGGCAGAGTCACTACTCTCTCTAGCAATCCTGACCACTTATGCTCTGACCCACAATTTCACCTCTGGTGCTGGGGTTTAGCTCAGTTGGTAGAGTGCTGCCCTGAGCTCTCTAAGGCCCTAGGTTTGATTTCTAGGACCACAAAAATGGGAAAAGGGTGTGGCAGCCCACCCACAAAACAATCCTGAAAAAATAAATCAGCCAGTGAAAAGGCTATGTGGGCCACTGTGAGTCAGACCCAACTCAACAGCACCTAACAACAACAAGAAACCCACTCAGATGCTAAAATACTCCAATGAATAAAATAATTTGGTAATATAGGGCAGAAAATAGCAATGCCTGGGAGAGAAAGCAGCTTATTTGGGGACTATAAAGGTTGGAGGGATTGATTTTGATGGATCAGACAAGACTGTAGGGAGAATGTGAAATTTTGATTCAACCAGATGGATTGTAGTCCATAATGAATCCAGTTTAACTGAATGCCCTGAGTATGGTCTCTTATTAGATGGTATTCCTAATTTTGTTCTTGATGGTACCATATTCTAGGAGAGAGCACTTAGTCTGAATGAAAGAAGTCTTATTTAATGGTTTAAAGAACATCTTTCTGTATTTTTCTTTTTCTTTTTCTTTTTTTAAGACAGGGTCTCACTATGTAGCACATGCTGGCCTCGAACTCACTGTTGCCAAGATTGGCCTCAAACTTGTGATCTTCCTATCTCAGCCTCCTAAGTGCTGGGATCACCGGCATTCACCACCCTGCCCAACCTCTGTTATCTTTTTAAGATACCTGAAACAAAGGAAAATTTCCTATCATGTGGAAATGTCCATAGTCATATGCTGAGGTTTCCTGCGACTTCATCACATCTATATTTAAAGGCAAGTCAACAGGAATTGATATGCACCTCAAATAAGGTTGGCTTACTGTGAAATGTTGTATTATGTGTGTTTTTCAAAGAGCCATAATGGCCAATAATGCCTCAACTGATGGACGTAAACATGCACTTGGTAGCCTTGGTTATACAGGCTGTTTTACTCTAGTAAAGCTTTCAATAGAGTCTTGTTCATGCAAATTTTTATTTCTGAATAAACACAAAATTATACACCCTGGACTGAGATACTGAGACAGATTCCTGATGTTTCCTAGAACCACAGGATGCTGAAAATACTATAAAGATAAAAAAATTGTCAAGAAAGAGAGATAAAAAGAAAGGAAGGAGGGAGGGAATGAAGGATGGAGACAGGAAGAGAGGGAAGAGGAAAAAAGAAAAAGGAAAGAAGGAAAAAGGAAGGAATGAAAGAAAGAAGGAAGGAAGGAAAGAAGAGGAAAGAAGAAAAAGAAAAAGAAGGATATTATGAAATCATAGTCAAGTTCAACATAGATTAAATGAAGCCAAGCATCAGGCTAATTTGAATGTTTTTTAGTAAGAAATTTTCTTGGCATTTGTTCTCTCTCAGTAAATTATGCAGATTTATGAAGATTTGAATGTTCTTCAATAAACCAAAGAATTATGTTGTAAATTGTACTTGATTTACACATATACAATGTCTGTTTATTAATATTGCAATTTTACCTTTATTCCCTTGGCCCTAATAAACTCACTACAAAAATCCTAATTATTCATTTACAGTTGTTGTTAGGTGCCATCAAGTCATGTCTGACTCATAGCAACCCTATGTATAACAGGTGAAACACTATTGTTAGTCCTTCTCTGCTATTCTCAGGGATTTCAGTGGCAGATTGTTTTTTGGGAGTGAGTTTCCAGGTCCTTCTCCCAAGCCTATAGCACCTGGTGTTCGCAGGCAATCTCCCATCCAAGTACTAATCAGGCCCAACCCTGCTTAGCTTCTGAGATCTGACAGGATCAGATGCCACTGTGGTACGACTACAGGCTATTCATTTACAGAGATGTCTTAAAATATTATTGTTTTAGCTAACATTATAAATTAGAATTCTAAAACACATTGAGTACTAGATTCATTAGTACTGTAATTATTGCTTTAATGCATAATTTCATCATGTCTTCCTTATATACATAATTAAAGTTTCAACATCAACATATAGAAAATTTTTCTATCTCTAAAGTATAATTATGTTCTTAATCATAGTAATAAATTCTTAATATAACCAAACACTGATAACCAAAGCTTGTTTTGAATAGCTTAATCATGAGAAATCATAGAATACCATCTTTTACTTAATATTGCTTTGGTTAAATCTTAAATGTACTTCTTGCTATATTGTTGTTGTTGTTGTTAGGTGCCGTCGAGTCGGTATCCGACTCATAGCGACCCTCTGTACAACAGGGGAAACACTATCGTCAGTGCTTCTCTGCTGTGCATAGGGTTTTCAATGGCAGATTGATTTTTGGGAGGGGGTTGCCAGGTCCTTCTCCCAAGCCTACAGCTTCCGGTGTTCCCAGGTGGTCTCCCATCCAGGTATTAACCAGGCCCGACCCTGCTTAGCTTCCGAGATCTGACGGGATCGGATGCCACAGGGCTACAGCTGCAGGCTCTTGCTATATACGAGTAACAGAATTAAGTACACAAAGACCACATTGTCCTTCGTGCATTAAGTGTTTGCCTGATCCAACATTCTTTCTTATGTGGCAGTCTTATTTCTTCTAAGGTCATAGCTGGCATCTGATCTAGTCAGATCTCAGAAGCCAAGCTGGGTCAGGCCTGGTGAATGCTTGGATGGGAGACCACCTGGGAATACTGGGTGCTGTAGGCTTGGGTAAAGGACCTGAAAGTCCACTCCTGAAACAATTAGCCATGGAAAACTCTATGAATAGCAGAGAAGCCCTGACAATAGTGCCGGGCATGGCACTATTGTCCCGTGTTTTATCTGTTGTATGTGGGGTTGCTGTGAGTTGGACCCGTCTCATTGGCACCTAAAAAAACTACATAGGCATCGATCTTAAACTTGATATCTTTGTTTAATATACTAAAGAACATATTGTTCTATAGAGACTAAGTAAATAAAGTAGATTTCGTATAATAAAGCTAGTATGAAACTTTATCATGTAAACAATCCACATGCTCACAAAAGAACAGACTATTTGCATTCTAAACACAGTGCTTATTTTGAATACATTTTACTTCTATATTTTTATGGCAGGTGTCTGACGAGTAGCCTTCTTGGCTCAAGCATCACCTCTAACTATGGCTGAAATAGTGTTTTTAACTGCTGAACTTGAAAAGCAACACAAAAGTTGTTTTTTGAAAGTTTGAAAATATAATAACTATTACAAGAAACAGAACTCATATTATAAAATGACCTGTGTCTGCAAATACAGCAAGCAAAAATATGTACACCACAATAGGAATAGAGAGGATGCCAGCATGATTTTTGTTTTGTTTTGTTTCATAACCTAGCAATTCCTCCCTTCTAGAGTCCTGTAAGTCTCTGCGGGGAGGGGCCTCATCATTTCCGTTTTTGCTATTCTCATTCTACTCTGTCCCTGAGCTGTTTGTACATTTCAGGCATATCAGTCGGGACTCACTCTGGACCCATCATTTGTTGAGGTGTCATTGATTGTAATATTAATTGTGAAATATTCTTAGTCTACTTCAAGTGCTGATGTTGACGTTTTTATCACACAGAGTCACCTGTTGGAGCTGTGTGCCGGGTATAACTGCTCAAAGGGAAGCACTCCAATTCTGAGGCTTCCTCTGGTTCCTAGTGCTCCTTTGTGAATACCGTGAGCATTCCTAAAAAATGAGAAGAATCTTCCTATGACTGACAGTCCTTAATGTTATCCCTTTTATGTGTGCTGTGCCTCGCCCCCACCCTCTGGCCTATGTTGTTGTTGTTAGGTGGCATCAAGTCGGTGTCTGACTCATAGAGACTATGTATAACAGATGAAACACTATTGTCAGTGCTTCTCTGTTATTTATGGGGTTTTCAATGGCTGATTGTTTTTTGGGGAGAGGGTTGTCGGGTCTTTCTCTCAAGCCTACAGCACCTGGTGTTTCCAGGTGGACTCCCATCCAAGTACTAACCAGGCCCAATCCTGCTTAGCTTCTGAGAGCTGATGGGATCGGATGCCACGGTGGTACAGATGCAGGTTGAAATTGTCCCCTTGGGGCACCATTTTGGCTTTTCAGCTGGACACCAGTTATAAAGCTCTATTCAGTTCATGAAATTCACGAAACTGTATACTTGTGATTGTTGCACTTCTGAAGCTTATTTTCAATGAAAACTTTTTTTTAAAGTAAAGTGTAAAGGTTGGGAATGTAGTTCAGTGGTAGACCATTTTCCTAACATGCTTATGACCCTGGGTTCCATCCTCAGCACAGGGAGGGAAAAAAAAAGAGCGAGAACCCTCTTGTGTCCTCCCAGGATTTTTCTGGATAACAGCCTCATACACATGTATCAAAGATAAATAGCTTCCAGGCCATTCACATTAATTTCCCCAGACATTTGCAGACATAATGAGACACATATGCAACTTTAAAAATATACAAGTTATCTCCCTTTAATCTGCCATAAATTATTTAATTTGCAGTAAATGTGTAACATTGCTAATATATTTGTATAAAGCACTGGAGAATGCAAAGTGTTTTCACTCACATGCTCTCCTGTCACCTGATTCCATGCTTGCTTGAATTCATTTTAGCTGGTCTCAGCAACAGATAACAGGCCTCAGCGTTATATAATATAATTTAAGCAGCAGCCACCCTGCACAACCCAGCAAATGTCCTGTTGCCTAGTGACTATTATCCAAGGTAATCAGAGTACGCAGTAAATACCATAGATATTTTTGAACAGCTGCTTATTGACCCAGATACAATATTTATATGGCTTACTAGTTTCTCAGACATAATTGGACCCTATCATATTCTACAGAGCAGAGATTTGTTATTCCTTAATTATTCATCACTATTCCTAGAAATATCTCTTTTTTATTTTTAATGAGGAAACCGTTGAAAAGAAGCAATAATAAGTTTTCATTAGGAAATTCAAAAGTCCCTCAAGTTTTATTTTTAATTCACAAATAATGGAAGTCTTCCCTGCAGAAACATGGTAACTCCCAATAGCTACTAGGTTTTGTAAAATTCTCTCCTTTCGCCTATGGTATTAAATGAGACATTCATTTGATGCTTAGGATTATAAATCAGGATAAAAGCAAGTTCACTGTAGACTCTGCAGGTCGTTAAATTGTAGACAGTGCCCTAGAAAGTTCTCCCTCAGAGACAAGTCATCATACCATAGAGATAACTACATCTCCACATTTAATGCATTTAATTCACTATAGCAAGGATATAGAACCAACAAAGAAGCCCGTTAACAGAAGAATAGATTAAAAATGTGATGTGATGTCTGTGTGTGTGTGTGTGTGTGTGTGTATATGCACAATGGAGTATTACCCAGCAATAAAAAAGAATGAAATAATGTCATTTGCAGCAAAATGGATGGAACTGGAGAATATCATCCTAAGTGAACAAACATAGGCTCAAAAAGAGAAATACCTTATGCTCTCATTCATATGTGGGAGCTGAATCTTACTTAAAGAAAGAGAAAACCTATACATAAGTAAATATATGAAAATGAATAATTAAATTTAGCTAAGAAGAGAAAATATAAGTAGAGTAGAAAGGAGGGAGGGGACTAGCAAAGGGAAGCCAAGATTGTGGAAGGTGGGAAGGGGAGGAGAAATAATGTAAAGGGATAAAGGAGGAGAGGATAATCCCAATGTAAGTGATGCAACTTTATGAGTACATAGGAAAAATAGGGGAATATAATCCATATATGCATACGAGTTTCACTACACATTAGTCAGAAGGTTCCATAAACTTTGTAAGTTGATGAAAATGTAACTGAAAGTATAATCAAAAGCGATGTGATAGTTGCATAATGGAAAAAGTAAATGCTATGTTTCTCTGTGCCTGTGGCCATAGCCCTGTGGCATCCGATCCTGTCAGATCTCGGAAGCTAAGCAGGGTCGGGCCTGGTTAGTACCTGGATGGGAGACCACCCGGGAACACCAGAAGCTGTAGGCTTAGGAGAAGGGCCTGGCAACCCCCTCCCAAAAATCAATCTGCCATTGAAAACCCTATGAACAGCAGAGAAGCACTGACAATAGTGTTTCCCCTGTTGTACAGAGGGTCGCCATGAGTCAGATGCCGACTCGACGGCACCTAACAACAACAACAACAATAATATTTCTCTGTACCCCACTATTTATCAATAAAGGTGAAAAAAAGAAAGTTCTCCCTCAGTCTTCCCTGAGGCTCAGCGGAGGCTCACTACCTTGGCAGAGCTTTCCTGACACCTGTCCTCATGCCTTTCCCTATGGTACCTTGTCAAGTTAATTGCTGAATAATCACACAGCTCTGTTTGCAACGATTGATTATGTCCTGTTGTCACAAAAATCAAGAGTTACTTGTCAGAAGGATATGGGCATTTACCTTTGGAGCATCTTTCCTGGAATAGAATATGTGCAAAATAGATTTTGAAGAAGTGAAATAAGCCCTTTTTATTTTGTTTAAATGCAATCTGATAGATTTATTGAATGCTTCTTGAAAACTGCCATGAATTCAATGTGTACACCTAAAATTCTTATGTTGAAACATTAACCCTCAATGTACTGTTACTCGGAGGTGGTACCTTTGAGAGGAATAAGCTTTAGATGAGGTCATAGTGGTGAGAGTCAAATGAGGAGATTACTGTTCTTATAAGAGGAAAAGACCAGAGTTTACTCTCGCCACCACTTGAAAACAGGGAGAAGGCCGGGAAAAGAGCCCTGACCAGAATTCAACCATGTTGCCATCACCACCCTGGCCTCATACTTCTAGCCTCCAGAACTATGAGGAATAAGTTCCTGGTGTTTAAGCCATGCAGGTTATGGTATTCTGTTATAGCAGCACAAAGTAAGAAAAAAATTCATCTTTAAATGTTCAGGCCAAATATTTTTCTAACAATCTGATATTTGTTGTTGTTGTTAGGTGATGTCAAGTCAGTATCCAACTCATAGTGACCCTGTGTACAACAGGCAAAACACTATTGTCAGTGCTTCTTTGCTGTTCATAGGGTTTTCAATGGCAGATTGATTTTGGGAGTGGGTTGCCAGGTCTCCCAAGCCTACAGCACCTGATGTTCCCAGGCAGTCTCCCATGCAAGTACTAACCTAGCCTGACCCTGCTTAGCTCAGGATTGGGTGCCACAGGGCTACAGCTGCAGGCAACAATCTGATATTGGATCATTTTAAAGAAGTGGAAAAAGATAGATAATCCAATAAATTATGTAGGACAACTGGTTAGTCCTTTAAGAGCCAACATGAGTCCTTACTTTTTATGCCAACACAAATTCTAGATGAGACAAATATTTGAATGTTAGAAGGAAATAAGAGAAGGAAGGAGTTAGGATGGAGGAAGGAAGGAAATTTAGGAAGCAAAGTGCTGGAAACCCAGAGATTGATGGTGTAAATGTGTTTATACTTTTGGAATGACAGGAAGCCTTTCAGGTATGATACAAAACCTGTCAAATGAAAAGGAAGACTTAGCCATGCAAAAAAATTTTTAAATTGATCTGAAGAGTAGTTTCCTATAAATTATAATTTAACAAGAAAAGTGCAGTGATTATGACAAAGGTCTAATCTTTAGTATGAAAGAGGGTCTCACAAATCAACTAGAAAATGACCAAAAAGAAAATAGAAAAAATGAACAAAAGATATAATAATGTATTTTGTGGGGAAAGAAATACATATCCTCAATAAGTACATGGAAAGATAGGAAATGTCAGTAAAAATTAAGCAAATGCAAATTAAAATCACAATATGCCATTTCATCTACTACATTGACAGAGATGATTAGTGCCCCACTTTATTTGTTGAGAGAATACATTTATTCACACAGATAGATGTATGCCTATTAATAGAAGATAAGTTACCATATCATGATTTTAAAAATAATGTAAGCATGTTTATTCTTATACAAAGAGAAATTTAGGGGATTTGAGGTAGAGATGTGAAATTCTATGTTTTACTTTATAAATTTTGGTATCATTTAGTCTTTTTAGAAACTCATATTTATATAACTTTTATAATTTAAAAAATAATTGAAAGTATGGGAAAACACATCCAACTTACAAATTTGTAAAAATGAACATAATTAGGCAATCACTATTATACAAAAATCAATATACCAAGAAAAAACAAGAAAATAACCCAAAATAATTTCAGCAAAAAATAAAGTTCTTAGAATATTACAGATATGTGTCATGTAGTTAATAAGTCCAATATATAAAGCAGGCATAGAAGAACAGAAGACAGGTCATACCTGTCACTCAACCCTCCTTTCAATCACAGATGAATAAATCAATAGAGGAGGAAAAAGAAGCATTTCCTAAAGGCAGGAGACTCAAGACAGAAAGGTTCCAGATGGGAAAAATGTCATTTCTGACCAGTTTAAATGAGATCAAGAACAGGATATGACCTTCAGTAAAGACTTTTAAAAAATAGATTCCTTCCAGCCAGGCACCATTAAGCACATCTATAACCCCAGTGACTCAGGAGGTTGTGGCAGGAGGATTGAGAGTTGGAGGCCAGAGGCCCCCTGCACAATTTAGCAAGACACTGTCTCAAAATAAAAAATTAAAAAGGGGAGTAGGAGTGCACCTCAGTGTTGAGTTCATTCCCTCAGTACTGCAAAAAAATCTCATAAAAATAAATAAAAATAAAAATAGATTCTTCACCTCTGAAATCATCAAAACAAACCTGTGTTTCCTTATTTCAAATTCAGACCCAATAAATAATTGACAGATGTATTTACACTTGTATTTTCAGCAAGTAGATGATGATGGGGTTGGGGTGCCTATTGAGCCAACTATTCCAAGTGGAATTTTTCACATCAGCTAAAGAATTGTAGCAGTTCATAAGCCTACACATATTCTGTCTTCACCTTGGACAGTTTTCCCATGAGTCAAGGTCATTGTTTCCAAGGGGAAAATGTATTTCAGCTGAAAGCAATATGTGCCTCATGAGAAAAGATGTTATATGTCAGGCATATTTGGCTTAGATTGACCTCCACTTCTCTAAAATGAAAGTTTCCTCCAAATACCAATTCTAAAAAAAGAAAATACCCTCCTTCCATGTGTCACCCTTCTTAAGGGAGGAAAATATGAAAAATTACAGCTGTGTGTGGACCACATACAATAAGAAATTGCTGGTACTGATTGAAGTGAACCAAACTCAGTGAGAATGAAGTCCTTTATTAGAGGTGAACAGACTCAAATAGTGACTCATATCATTACACATTTTGATTCTTCCTCCTTTTTCCTTTTTTTCTTTTCCCACCTTCTCATAGCCACCTGATGGTCCTTTTCTGTGTCTATCATGCCATACACACATATACAGACATGCACAATACATTATTTAGTAAAAATATGGGGCTTTGTTATGGTTTTTAATATGTTTTTCCAATACTAGTTAAAATGGTAAATTTTCTGGCTAGATCTCTGAAATAAATCAGCTAGTGTTTTTTGGCATCTGTAAAAGGACTCCTGAGCTTAAACCAGCAAAAATTTCCCTGGTCATGTGATTCAGAAAAGCTCAATGCCCAGCTATTCCTCACTGAGCTAAAAGTACCAATACTTCAAAATAAAAAGAAAGACCTGTCATGCTTTGACTATATGTAAAAGGAAATTATTATTCCTGACTTAAATGTCTTCATTATTACATGCGCTACAGAGTTTTGTGAAGATCAAATTTTTTAAATGCTCACTGTGAGATATTATATGGTAGCATTGTTATGCCTCATCTAGTAGCTATCACACCCTTGTTGTTGTTATTAGGTACGGTCAAGTGGTGTCTGACTCAGAGCAACCTTATGTACAACAGGCAAGACAGTATTGTTAGTGCTTCCCTGCTATTCATAGGGTCTTCAATGGCTGATTGTTTTTTGTGAATGAGTTGTCAGGTCCCTCTCCCAAGCCTACAGCAACCTGCTGTTCCCAGGCAGTCTCCCATCCAAGTACTAACTAGGCCTGACCCTTAGCTTCCCAGATTTGACACCACAGGGGTATGGCTGTAGGCTATCATACCCTAGGAGCTTTAAAATGATTTTCTCAACCAGACATGGCGGTGCATGCCTCAAGTCCCAGCTATTAGAGGGTGAGGCATAAGGATTGCTTGAGCCCAGGAATTTGAGGCTACCCCAGGCAATATAGTGAGATCTCCCATCTCAAAAAACAAAAGTAGTAAATAAAATGCTCTCCTCTGACCCATCTAAGAACCTGTTGATTCACCTTATTTACATTTGTATTTACTACAAACCTCCTTTGTTTCATGTCTGGGATCATTTTCTTCTTACTGTTCATTTGTTCATTATTAATAGAGGCTTTGATACTGGCTTTTCTGCTGAGCCAAGTTCTCTAAAATCACAAAATAAATATAACTTCTTTCCAGGAAACTATTAGCCCCAGAGAATTAACTGCAAAGCCATGGTGGTTTGCTCATCCACACAGGCTGCTCTGGAATGAGTGGCATTCAAGGTCATCAAAAAGTCATTCCTTTGCTTCCTATTTGCTATTCAATGCCTTGAGCATTCTGCTCTTGTGACTGATAGTCTGGAATGTTTCTTAGGAGCAGGCAATATTTAAAGGGTTAATAACAACAGTTATTTGTTATTAAATAAACTGTTATCCCTTCAATCAAAATAATTATCTATGTGAGTACTCATATTCATGCAAGTAAACACACATATACTTAACAGCAAAGAATCTGCAAGAATATACAATTAAAAAGTGGTATCTCTGGGTGATATCTTTGGGTTTAGTGAGCTCTTTTCTAGCTTTTCCTTGAACCTCTTTTACTTGCATAGTAGTAACACACAATGCAGTTTCAAATTGAATCTTTTTAAACATCTTCATGTTGCTTATAGGTGCTTTTAAATTTTTATGTTTGATAGTTTTGATCATTGAGTGATGATATTTATTGCATTTCCCAAAATATAATATTGAGCTTTATGAAAAGGAAATTTTTGCTCTAATTTTTCTCCCATTATCTTTTTAGAAAGAATTTGATATTGTGCTCTGCACATAGGAAGACATGTGAAATTAGAAAGCTGTGGACTGATAAAAGATGGAAGTGATAGAAGTAAAAGCAGCATAAGGAAAAAATAAAAGGGATTTTGCAGTTTTCTAAATATTTATGTTATAATAGCAAAAGAAGCTAAGCAAATCCTCATGTGCTAAACCAGAACAAAACTAGAAGTTCTTCCTTTAAAGGGAACAAAGAAATAGCCTTGGAAGTAGAGTGAAGTTAAAAGACTAAGTTACAAGTATACTACACTATTTTTCCTTTAGGTGCATTAGTTGGATTATTTGTTCTTTGGTGGAGAGAAAAGAGAGTTCAATTGATTTATAAATAATAATTACCTTCCACGGGAATAAATGTCATTTTGGTACTGAGATAACCACATCTCAGTGACATGGAGTCCATGTATTGAACTAGTAATCTTGGGAACTCCATGTCCTGGGTGGGCAAGCAAAGGAAGAAAACCCTATTGAGACGTTGTTATTAGGTGCCGTTGAGTCGGTATCCGACTCATAGCGACCCTCATAGGGTTTTCAATGGCTGACTGTTTCGGGATTGCCTTGGGAGTGGATTGCCAGGTCCTTCTCCCATTATTGAGACATAGTGAGTCTCCTAAGTGTGGAGCAGTTAAGATGAGGAAACAAACTCAATCTGCGCAAAGACACTTCCTCTAAATTGGTGATAACCTTTTTACAGCCCTGATATTATTTTGATACCTTCATTGAAAACTGTGAATTGTTTGGAGCACAACCCCACTCGCATTTTGCTTTGTGTGGAGGTGTTTTCAGCTTGTCATCTTATTTTGTCAGGAAACACACTGGTGAAATTGACTAGAAGCCCCAGACATTACTCTGTAACTATACTTAGCACGGTTATAATTAATCAGTGGAAAGATGAAAGCAAAAACAATAAGGAGTGCTGTCTGACTGAGTCCCAATAGTGGAAGCATATTAAAAACTGAATCAAAATTTCTGTCTCATATGCCTGACTTTTTTACTGTGAAATAAAACACCCATGCCAAAAAAATACACAATGAAAATATGTACAGTACTTTGATTTATCACAAGGTGAATGCCGTCACTGATAATCTTTCAAAGAAACAGAATATTACCTGACATTCAGAAGCCCATGCATGATTCCTCCTAATTACTGGCGCTTCCTTTGCTCCCCCTCAAAGGCAACCACTATCTTGACATTTAATCATTCACTAACTTTCAAAACTATGGCTTTACTAGGTAAGCACATATCTGTAAACAACTTTGTTTAGTTTTACCTGTTTTGGAACTTGATGTAAATAGAGATGAAGTCACACCCTATGTCTCCTTCTGTGCTTGAATTTTTTTGTTCAACAATTCTATTTATGATACTTATGCAGTTATATGTAGCTATAATATTTTGGGTTTCATAGCTTTATGTTGTTAAATCCTATCGAGGAGCATCAGACTCATAGAGACAATACATATAACAGAAGGAAACATTCCCACACTGTTTCAGACACACGATCTTATTGTTTGTTTGTTTAAACTCATTGTTGCAGCCATTGTGTCAATTTTCCAGTTGAGGGTTTTCCTTTTGTTTGTTGACCTGCCACTCTCCCAAATATAATGCCCTTCTCCAGGGATTAGTCCCTCCTGACAGCATGTCCAAATACATCAGATGCAGTCTAATCATCTTTGCTTTCAAGGAGCTCTCTGGTTGCACTTCCTTCAGGAGGTATCTGTTGGTTCTTTCTGCAATCCAAGGTATATTCAATATTTGTCTCCAGCACCATAATTCAGAACCATCAGTTCTTTTCTATGTCCCTTATTCACAAGCATTTAATGCAACTCAATTCAAAATAGCATGGCATGAGTCAGCCGCACCTTTGTCTTCAATATGACACTGTTACTTTTCAATAGTTTAAAGAAGTCTTTTGCTATAGATTTTCCCAATTCAGGGTGTCTGTTGACTTCTTGACTGATGCTTCCATAGGTGTTGATTTTAGAACCAAGTAAAACAAAGTCTAGGACAACCTCAAACTTTTCTCCATTGTTCATGAAGTTGCTTACTGACCCAGTTGTAAGGATTTTTGTTTTGTTGATGTTGACATGCAATCTATACTGAAGGCTGTGTTCTTTGATCTTTATCAGTAAATACTTCAAATACTCTTCAGTTTCAGAAAGGAAAATTGTGTCATCTATGTAATGCAGGGTGTTAATGACTCTTCTTCCAATCCTGATGCCATTCTTCTTCATAAAGTCCAACTTCTCAGATTATTTGTTCAGCATAAAGATTGAAGAGATACAGTGAAAGGATACAGTCCTGATGCACACTGTTCCTGACATTGGGCCTGGCAGTGTTTCCTTGTTCTGTTTGAACTGCCTCCTGGTCCATGTACAGATTCCTCATGAGTGAAATTAAGTGCTTTGGTATTCCTATTCTGCACAATGTTATTCATAATTTGGTATGACCCACATACTCAAATGCCTTTGCATATTCAACAAAACATAAAACAACTTTCTGGTATTCTCTCCTTTTGACTAATATTCATCTGACATTGGCAATGATGTTCCACATTCCAAGCCCTCTTTTGAATCCAGCTTGAGTTTCTGGAACTTGCCTGTCAATATACTGTGGTAGTTGTTTTTGAATGATCATTAGCAAAATTTTACTTGCAGGAGATAAATGATATTGTTCAATAATTTCCACATTTGGTTGGATCCCCTTCCTTGGGAATAGGCACAAATATGGATCTCTTCCAGTGGGTTGGCCAGGGAACTGATTTCGAAATCTTTTGCCATAAACAAGTGAGTAACTCTAGTGCTGCTTTTGCCTGTTGAAACATCTCTTTTGGTATTCCATCAATTCCTGGAGCCTTGTGTTTTGACAATTCCTTCCACACAGCTCCCACTTCGTCCTTCCATACCATTGGTTCCTGATCATATGCAACTTCTTGAAATTGTTGGTCATCCACCAATTCTTTTTTGTATGACACTGTGTATTCCTTCCATCTTCTTTTGATGTTTCTTTCATCGTTCAATATTTTCCCTGTAGAATCCTTCACTATTGCAACTCAAGGCTTGAAACATTTTCTTCAGTTCTTTAAGCTTGAGAAAAACAGAGCATGTTATTCCCTTTTGGTTTACTATATCCAGCCCTTTTACATGTCACTATAATAATGACTTTGTCTTCTTGAGCTTCCCATTGAAATCTTCTCTTTACTTCTTTAACTTCATCATGTCTTCTTTTTACTTTAGCTCCTCATTGTTCAAGGGCAAGTTTCTGAGTTTCTTGACATATAATTTTGCCTTTTCTCTTTTCTATCTTTTTAATAATCTTTTGCTTTCTTCATGAATGATGTCTTTGATGTCATGCTACGACTCGTCTGGTCTTTTATCATTAGTGTCTAACATATCAAGTGTATTCTTGAGATAACCTCTGAACTCAGGTGACATATACTCAAAGTCATAGTTTGGCTCTTGTGCACTTGTTCTAATTTGCTTCAGTTTAGTTTAATCCTGTATGTGAGCAGTTGATGGTCTGATCCACAGTCAGCACCTGGTGTTGTTCTGACTTTTGATATTGAGCTTTTCCATCATCTCTTTTCACAAATGTAGTCAATCTTATTCCTGAATGTTTCATCTGGGTGAATTCCATGTGTACAGTCACCATTTTTGTTGGTGAAAAATGTATTTGCAATGAACAGGTCATTGGTCTGACAATATTCTATCATGCAATCTTTGGCATCCTTTCTGTCACCAAGGCCATATTTTCCAACTACTGAGCCTCTTTCTTTGTTTCCTACTTTTGCATTCCTGTCCCTCATAATAATCAGTGCATTCTGATTGTGTGTTCAATCAATTTCAAACTGCAGAAACTGGTAAAAATCTTCCCCTTCTTCATTTATAGTCTTAGTGATGGGTGCATAAATTTGAATAATAGTCATATTAACTGGCCTTTCTTGCAGGGGTATGGATATTATGCTATCACTGACAGCATTGTACTTCAGGACAGATATTGAGATGTCTTTTTTGATGATGAATGTGACCCCATTTCTCTTTGTTATTCTCAGCATATTAGGCCATATGATTATCTGATTCAAAATGGCCATTACCAGTCCATTTTAGGTCACAGATGCCTATAATGTTGAAGTTTATGCACTCCATTTTCCTTTTGATGAGTTCTAGTTTTCCTAGATTTATGCTACGCATATTCCATGTTCCAATTATTAATGGCTGTTTTCCTCTGTTTCTTCTCATTTTGAGTCATACCACATTAGGAAATGGAGGTCCATGGGGCTTTCATCCATTTGCATCATTAAGGTGGACTCCATTTTGAGGAGGCAACTCTTTCTTAGTCATTTTTTGATGCCTTCCACCCTGGGGGACTCATTTTTTTGGCATTATATCTGACAATGTTTGTCTGCTATTCATAGGGTTTTCAATGACTAATTGTTTCAGGAGTGGGTTAGCCGTGTCCTTCTCCCTAGTCTATCTTAGTCTAGAAGCTCTGCTGAAACCTATCCACCATAGGTGGTCCTGCTGGTATCTGAAATGCTGGTTGCATAGTTTTCAACATCACAGCAATGCACAAGCTCCTACAGTGTGGCAAACTTACAGACAAGTTAGGGTCATAGCTTTAAAGTATCTTATGATTAACTTGCTTTCCTAATCAATTGTTGATGAGGTTTATAGACCACATTGTTAGGCATAGACGTGTAGCTGTGTCTTGCTATACATAAGTGCTAATTTCTGGGAGTGGAATTACTGGTCACAAGAGATGCATATCTGAAATCATAATTCATCATGCCAAACTGTCTTCCAAAGTGATTGTCCCAATTTACAGCCTCAGGAGCATATATAGAAGTCTGCATGGCTCACCTCTTTATCCATGTTTGATATTGTAGTTTATGCAGTTGTTTAGCGGTTCTGAATAACCATGCTTTGTTGGTTATATATGTTGCCAAAATCATTATCCACCATGTAGCTAGCTTTTTCACTCAATTGTATTTATTGGGGAACTCCAGATCTTAATTCTACTTTTTGTATTCTGTTCAAATAATCTATTCTTACTCTTAATGTAATAAAGATTTTTGTCATATATTGCCTTCTGGAAGGTTTATTATTTGGATTTTCCTCTTTAGATCTACAATAAACATAAAATTCATTTTGTGTATGATATGAGATAGAATCAAATTTCTCTTTTTATTACATCAACATAAATTTTTCCCAGCACCTTTTATTGACAATATTGTTCATTCTTCACTCCTCTACAGTGCCGCTGTATAAGTTGCCTATCACTGCTGAAACAAATTGGTACCACCAAATAGGTGGCTTAAAACAACACAAGTGTATATACTCCAGGTCCTGGAGGCTAGAAGAGCAAAATTCAGCTTTTGGCAGGGCCATGGTTTCTCTGAGGCTCTAGGGGAGAAACTGTCTTTTCTCACAGTTTCTGATGGTTTCTGGCAGTCCTTGGTCTTCTTTGGCTCCAAATTACAATGTTCCACTCTCTGCCTCTGTCATCATGTGATCTTCTACATACATATGAGGGTCTCTGTATCCAAATTTCCTTCCTGTTATATGTCATTTGTTGTTAGATGCTGTTGAGTCAGATCCAATTCATATTTTGTTACATATTGTTGTTGTTAGTAGGTGTTATCAAGTCTCGTCCATCTCATAGGGTTTTCAATGGCTGATTATTTCAGGATTGCCTTGGGAGTGGCTTGTCACGTCCTTCTCTCATTTTTGCAGTGCTGGGAATCTAACCTGGGATCCCAGACAATGAAGAGTGGTGCTTTACCAACTGAGCTAAATCTCAGTCCATTTTGTTACATAGACACAAGTTATTTTGGATTTAGGGACCTTCCTATCTAGTATGTTCTCATCATAACTGATTATGTCTTCAAAGACCCTATGTGCAAATGAGGTCACAGTCACAGGTAAGGGGATAAGTGAGGTTGTGGGGGGCCACTGTGGAGGCTGGCTACCACAAACATGTAGCATGTTGCCTTGATACATTGATGGTACATGAAAACAAACACATAGGGTCATTATCAAAAGAAACATCACAGTTGCTAAAATATAGTTTTAAAATTTATAGTTCATGTGTATCCATCTTCTGCCTTTATAAATAAATGTAAAATCTTTTTAAAATAAATTATTTTAGAAATAGTCTCTCATTCTCAAAATTTTCTTTATATGGAAATACTAGCACTTTTTAGATAAATGCTTCTTTTAATTTAGTTTATTTTCCATATAAAAGATAAAATTATTGAATCATTATACATGCACATCAACACACATATACAGAAATCAGCTTCCTGAATTAATGATTCCTAGAATATAAAGAGCCCCTTAAAACTCAGAATAAAAAAGTATATTTGAAGCTACGGAATACGGCTCACAACCATAATCCCAGCAACTCAGGAGACTGAGGCAGGAAGATTGCAAGTTTGAGGCCAGAGGCAACCTGTGCAACTTAGCAAGACCATGTCACAAAATAATGAGGGAGTTCAAGGTGCAACTCAGTGGTAGAGCACTTGTAGCATGTATAATGCCCTGGGTTCAACCCCTAATACTGGAAAGAAAGAGAGAGAGAGAGAGAGAGAGAGAGAGAGAGGAAGGAAGAGAGAGAGAGAGAAAGGGAGAGAAAAAAGAAAAGAAAGGAAGGAAAAGAGGATGTTAGAAATGAAACTTTAACCCTTTCATTTTAGAGCTTGGGAAACACCTGGAAAAGTGAAGTAATTTGCCTTAGGTTACCCAACTAGCAGCAGAGCCAGAACTGGACCTATGGCTCCATACCCAACAGTCAAGTACAAGTATGTCAATTATATTCAATGAATGGCTTTCCTGTCCATGCAAATATTTGATGAGTAAAATACTATCAATGAGTAACCTCTATATTCATTTTTAAAGATGTCAATGGTATTTTCTATGGGAAGAAGACTGATGTCAACATTTTTACATTTATCTTTTCCCCAGAGCAAAACCCCTCATCTGACAATTCTTAATTTCTATTACATTGACAATTGCTCTCTCCTTTTTCAATAAAGACAAATGATAACACAGAGTATATTTTAGCTATTAGCACTCAAACTGCAATTTATCGTTTTGAAAAGGGAACGGGAAAGCATAGGTTTAACAAGCAAGTGAATTTGAGTGTGTCTTTCTATGAGCACACCTTTAGACCATTTGTGGAGCGATCTGTCATCATGGTATTTGGGGGAATAGGCTCCACTCCTACTTAGCAACGTCAGTGTTCACTGCTGAGCAGTGAATGAAGTGTCTTGTTGTCAGAGACTCTGAGCACAGCTGGGTTCAACTTGCCTAGCAACAGGCTTCTAATGTGACTTTTTCATTTTATAAAATGCAGGCCTCAAAAATACTTCCTGGCATTTGGAGACCCTGTGTCTGTCTTACTGTGCACCATATGATCAACACCATATGCCAACAGATGAGAATAGAAGCCATTATGAATAAGAGTATACTGAATCTAGGGTGAAACTGGCATAGAACATAAAATGTTCATTTTAGACTCTCTCAGGTCAATGATAATTTGAGCAATATTTGCCCATAGAAGAGGATAATGAATGCTTTGTGGTATTCACCATAAAGCAGAAGTAGGAATACACAGAGAGAGTTAATTATAGAAGGGAAACCATCAAGTTTGAAATAATCTTTCTCTGTTTGAATTTCTCCTACTTGACCTTCTAGAAACTTCCCTCTACATTTAGTCCACCTTATTATTTATCTTTCATTCAGCTTTAATCTTGAAAATAAATCCAGGGGACAATGTTTGATGTGCATTTATTTCCTCTCATATGTCCAGCTTCAAGTTCAGTGTGATTAATTTGGAGACTTTAATAGACTTTAGATATATGTGCCTTTTCAAACTTCAGACTTTTTCACTTTTTTCAGCGTTTCCAGGCTCTTTTGGTGTGTCTTTACATATAGAAATCAAGATATAATATTCTTTAATCAGTTGGCTTAAATTATTTTTTCCTAAAATATTTTATATTCTTTTGAATACCATGATTCACTTATAGGAACCCACCTGATTTTCAGCTAAGGCAAAAATCAGTGGAAAGAAGAGACAAGATAGAAATGCTAAACTCATGACCCCAGAAAAGAAGGCATTTTACAGTTCACTTTGGGCTAGGAAATGAAAGTGTGTGGCTAACTCATATTGGAATTTTAAGCTTTTTTTACTACATTTTTGGAAGCATCTGCTGATGTTGATTTTTGTTGGCATATATAAAATGTGTATATATGCCTATATAAAATATTATTGATTATGTAACAAATTGTTAGTACTAAAGTCTATTGCATGTAATTTTGTGTTAGACAACATATTACCACTTGCATTAGGTACTTATTTTATAGTTTATTAATATTATTAAAAATATAACATAAAATCTTACTTTATTTTAGAAATAAATACCCCTAGTGGTTTAATCCTATCTTGTGGATATTTTAATACACAATTAAACCTATGGTGAATTTTTTATCACCTCCTCCAAACTCTTCCCCAGTTCTTTCTTTCATCATTGTCTTTCAATGGAAATCTTCCTATTAATCTGCCACTCAGCACTAGACTCACAGATAAATGTAAATATTATAAATAATTCAGTGCAACAGCATTTTTTATTTCAGAACTCTAAAAAGTATACATTGTTTTTGAAACAGCCTGTAATTTTATGTGCTGTGTACTATGTACCAGGAGAACATAATTGCAATCCACTCCCAAAGCAATCCTGAAATAATCAGCCATTGAAAATTCTATGAGGGACCCTATAAATCAGACCCTACTCGACAGTATCTAATAACAACAACATCACACTATGTACAGGTGTAGGACAAGGGCCAAACTAGGATTTGTGTGCTTATATCCTTACACATTAACTTACGGCTCCAAAACAAATAAGCAGAAAACACATTCGTGTCTCTTTGACAGAATGATTTCACAAGCCATAACAGGTACCATTTTTGAGAGACCAAATTGTACATAATGGCATGTAAATGGCCTGCCACCTTACCACCATGGCATGAGATCCCATCTGATCTTGGAAGCTAAGAAGGGTCAGGCCTGGTTAGTACTTGGATGTGAGATTGCCTGGGAACACCAGGTGCTGTAGGCTTTAGAAGGACCCAGCAACCCACTCCCAAAAATCAATCAGCCATTGAAAATCCATATGAAAGCAGAGAAGCATTGATATAGTGCCAGGCATGGCACAGTATTGGGGAGTATTTCACCTCTTGTTCATATATATTGGTCACTATAACTCAGGTCCAAGTCAGTGGCATTTAACAACAAGAAGTGTGTAAATAATAACTTTATATTTATTATTTCTAATCCTTATATGAAATGTGAAAGATTATCTCTGTTTTAAATATCCTAGAGATTTTGCTATTGACCTGGTAAATTCTAGAAGGACCTTGCCACAAAGCCTACTCCAACCACTGAATCATAATATACCACTGTTGTTAGGTGACATTCAGTCAGTGTCTGACTCATAGAGACCCTACATACAACAGATCAAACACTATTGTCAGTGCTTTTCTGTTATTCATAGGGTTTTCAATGGCTGATTTTTTTGGGGGAGTGGGTTGCTGGGTCCTTCTCCCAAGCCTACAGCCCCTGAATTCTCAGGTGATCTCCCACCCAAGTACTAACCAGGCCTGACCCTCCTCAGCTTCCGAGATCTGATGGGATTGGATCCCACAGTGGTATGGCTGCAGACTACATAACATACTAGAATGTACTAAAAAATATAACGTAAAATAAATATGTGAGAATGAGGGCGCTAAATAGAATTTTGGCAAAACATCATTTTAAATATATGACTCAGGTTTTAAGGAAGTGTAATTTACTCCTTAACACCCAATGTAAATACTAATCTAATTAGTCAACACAGATTTACACTTTTGACAATAAGAATAAAGTCATAAATAGCCAAGATAAAAATAATATAAGTATTAAAGTGACCATATGGCTTTCCACCTCAGTTCTGCCATTTGCCAAACATGCTGACCTGGTTGAATTGTGTAATAACTCCTACATCTGACCTTCCTCATCTGTAAAATGGAACTATGTCTAAAAACACATCATAAGCCAGCTGTGTGTAATGAGAAAAATGCATTGTAGTCACTGCCATGTGGTAGGTTTTCAAAAAGAGACAGACATTTTTTCTGAGATCACATTTCCTAATATGTTTGAAAAAAGTGGCAAAGACTAATAGTAATGTAGTGGTAATAGAGTAGTAAAGAAGTAAATAGAGATACTGTAACTGTTGAAATTATCTTCGAAAATAAATCTATTATGGCTGTTAGTAGAGATTGTTTGTACACTGTCATTGAAACCTATATTTATGATAAGGATTTTGACAGCCACTTGCTTTCCTAGACTTGCTTGCTCCTCCTAGGAGAGAGAAGGCTGCACAGCTGCAGCAGACTCCTGCTTCTGACCTCACTGACTTGGGTGTGGTGTGTCTCATTTGTTCATTTGTGAACAATCTTGTTGTTAGGTGCTGTGGAGTGGAGTCTGACTCATAGCAACCCTGTGTAGTATAGAGCAAAACTCTTCCCTGGCATGGTGTTGTGCTTCTCTGCTATTCATAAGGTTTTCGAGAGCTGATTGTTTCAGAATTGTTTCAGGAGTGGGTTGCCATGTCCTCCAATTTTTGCAGTGCTTGGGATTGACCCCAGGGCCTTGTGGGGCATGTACCTCCTATTCCAGCCTGGATGTTTGGTGGGTGGTGCCGCCACACACACAGATACTAAACACAATTCACTCAGGACCCTCGGGTGAGGGGCATGGACTCCTGCAGCCCTCAGGAATGCTGGGGAAAAGGGAGAAAGGAAAAAGCCTCAGGGGCTTGTGCCTTACAGGGACAAATACAGCTCTTTATTTCTCTCTCACTGCCCTTAGAAAGGCAGGGAGAAACCCAAAGTGAATAGCTTTAAGTTCTAGCAGCTCTTATACTGCCTCAAGGGCAGATGCTTCTGTGTTGGTAGTCTCGGTGGTCACGAGGAGAGAGTTCTTTCTTCATCAGTGGTCCAGGTGAGAGAGAATTCTTATCTAGTCAGTGGTCCACAACAGAGAGAGAGTTGTTTCCTTGCCGATGGTCTGGGTGAGAGAGAGTTCTTTCCTCCTTGGTGGTCTGGGTGAGAGAGAGCTCTTGCTTAGTCAGTGGTCCGGGAGAAACAGCAAGCTGCTGCAGTGTAGCTCCTTATATAGCTTACCCCTGGAATGGCCTGAGCCAATCAGCTTTGAGTCCAATTGCCCAACCAGGTTCAGGGGATTTGTGAAGGGTTTTGTACAAAAATCCAATCAAGTTACTTTCATTTTCTCTAGTTTTCTAATTTATAAACCAGATCTTCAAAAGCTGTTTTCCCAGTTTGGGGGTTTTTGCCAATTTCCTCCCAATTTCCCCCTACAGGGCCTCAGAGCACACACAACAGCACTCTACAAACTGAGCTGAACCCCAGCCTATGAACAATCTTAAAGCAGGCTTGTCATGTAAATAATCACGTGCTTTGTCCTAAATGACATTGATCGCCAGAGACTCTTTGGAAAAGAGTCATTTGTCATCTCATCACAGAGGTACAAGTAAGGTCATCAATATTAAGACTGTACATGTTGTTGTTGTTAGGTGCCATCGAGTCGGTACTTGACTCATAGTGACCCTACATACAACAGGGGAAACACTATTGTCAGGGCTTCTCTGCTGCTCATAGGGTTTTCAATGGCAGATTGATTTTTGGGAGTGGGTTGCCAGGTCCTTCTCTCAAGCCTGCATCACCTGGTGTTTCCAGGTGGTCTTCCATCCAAGTACTAACCAGGCCCAACCCTGCTTAGCTTCTGAGATCTGATAGAATCAGATGCCACAGGGCCATATCTACAGATGTAAGACTGTACATAGGCCCAGATAATTCTTTGGCACAGCTCCCCAAAAATTGATCATCCAGCCTCTCTCAGTTCTTCTTCTGCTTGTGAGATGAGACAAAAGTGTCTGAATACACCCTGAACCTTTACCCACCCTGCCCATTATGCCACTCCCTCCATGGTCCCCCTAGCAAGGGTCCTCCCTACCTTAGCAAATCAGAGCACTTTGGGCTTTTGATTGGAAGAATAGGAACTGAGTTTGGGGCGAGAGGGGTGGGAAGCAAGTAAAATGTGCAATTAATAGCTGGAGATTTTAGGAGGTGGAGGGTAGTTAATAAAGAGAGAGATAAAGAAGACATGGAAGAAACTCTGACCAAAATACAGATTTTTGAGACATATTTGTGGATCTGCTTATCCCATCAAGACATTCCAAAAAAAAAAAAGTAAAAAGTTGGTCATTTTGAGGTTAGTACTGATTGCACAGATTATGCAATTTTGCCAGTGACCACAAATCTGTCATGGCCTCATGTGGATCAAGAATTTATAGGTTTTAAACTTGCTTATGCTGCTGCTCCTGGCCGCAGGAAACACAGCATACTTAAAATTGACCAAAACTAGCTGCTGTGGCTCTCAGGGGTGCCTCCCTATGCAGTCTCAACTGTGGGGACTTGACCAGGAGATTCTCACACTCTGGCTTCTGCTTTGATTTAGGCAATGGGGGACACTGATAAAATTGGGGGAAGGAGGGAGAAGGAACCCATGTGTGAATGTCAGTATTTTATTGCATGGTAAAAAAAAAAAACAATGGGTTTCATTATGACATTTTCATAATGTACATCCTGTAATTTGACCACATACAATTCTCCAGTCCTCTCTCTTTTCTCTCCTCTCCCTTCTACCGATCCCCTTCCTCCCCACAGTCTCCCTTCTGTTTGCATGTCATATACATATTTTTAAGATATATATTCTGCATATGAGAGAAAACTGGTGATATGCATTTCTTTCCTTTCTTTTTCCTTTCTTATTGCCTCCTACCTCCTCCCTTTAATCCCCTTCCTTACCCAAAATAGCCCTCTTATACTGCCATCACACACACACACACACACACACACACACACACACACACACATTTTAAATCTAGAGCCCTCACATAAGAGGAAACATGCAATATTTGTCCGAGTGCAGCTTATTTTGCATAAAATGATGATCTCCAGTTCCATACATTTTCCTATAAATAACATAATTTTGTTCTTCTTGCTTGCTAAATAGTATTCTATTGTGTACATATACCACATTTTATTTATCCTTTGATCTGTTGATGGACACCTAATTGATTCCATATATTGGCTATTGTGACCAGTGCTAGTGCCATAATAAACATGTGCTGGTATCTCCATTGTATCCTTAGGGCATATGCCCAGGAGTGATATAGCTGAATCATACAGTACTTCTATTCTTGCCATTGTGACTAGGATGAGATGGAATCTCTATGCAGTTTTGATCTGCATTTCAAAGCAGGATATTTATTATCCTGACTCCCTTCTTGCAAGATCCCCTCAAGATGGTTATATCTTCAATAGAAGGTCACTGCTTCCCTCAAAGCCTATTTTACATGACTCTCTCCTTCTTTCTGGTGACTACTCTGTCCACTTCATCCCTACAAGCATAGAAGTCATAAAAGTCTCACTGCCCTCAGCTTCAAGTACCTGCAGGATTGCTATGGTACCCCTATACCCCACCTACCCCTTCATAATTACTCTACTCTTTTTTATTGGAAATTTTTAATGTACATCTTAATGTGATTCATTTTGACATGCTTTTCATTGTGACATTTCCATATATGCATTTTAATAAACATTATTCGTATAGGTTACCCCTTACCCTCCCCTATGCTTCCCCC
>VMDO01013685.1:0-57358 GCA_007922755.1 Pedetes capensis | reverse complement strand
AAGATGCATAAATAAGGAAAATAAGACAAAAATGAAAAAAGATTCTTAAAATCAAAAACAGTATTCAAGCTAATACAAAATAGGGAATTTTTAAAATTACAAACTCTCAGAAATAACAAAAATTCAGACACATAGATCAGAAAGGCAGTGGCCCACTGTTGAGTGCCTGAGGTTGACAGCCAACTAACAGCAATCTACAAGGAGAGATCAGAGAACATAAGTCATTAGAAAATAGTATTAGGGAAATTTAAATCTATATATTTAAAGCACCTACAATTTACCCAAAACAGTACGTAATAATGTGGGGTTTTGCTTGTTTGATTTTTGTTGATCTTGAGACAAGGTCTCTCTAAGTTACACATGCTGCCTCTGGCTTCCAACTTGCCATCCTCCTGCTCCACCTCCCAAATCCCTAGGATTACAGGCATATGCTTTCATGCCCAATCATTGTTTTCAAGCATGGAATCTATTCAACAGTTTCAAAGCACCAGAGATCAGATAAGATACTAAAACACTCCAAAGAGGAAGACAGTTTGTGCATATGACATATGATATGTAGATGTCAGAATGGCATGAAACTTTGCAGAGGAGAGCAGAGAAAGTAATTCCATGAGAAAGGCAAAGGAAGACCCCTGGGCAACATTTAAGCAGCTGGTCAGGAGAGCAGCCATTACAGGTCGGAACAGGCAATAGAGGTCTGTCTAGGGGAAATTTTGGGGATAAAAATAGAACCAATGGAACATTTTATGTATTGGGAAATTTGGAAGAAAATCAAATATATACATTGAAACATCTGATGAATTATAAAAGTTGTTGTTGTTGTTGTTAGGTACTGTATAGTCAGGTCCGACTCACAGTGACCCTCATAGGGTTTTCAATGGTTGATTGTTTGGGGGATTGCTTTTGGGAGTGGATTACCACATCCTTTTCCCATTTTGCGGTGCTGAGGATCGAACCCAGGTCCTCAGAGAATGTGGAGCAGCAACTCTACCAACTGAGCCAAACCCCAGCCCATTATAAAAGTTGTTGTTGTTAGGTGCCCTCGAGTCGGTATCCGATTCATAGCAACATGCATTCATGCAATAGGGGAAACACTATTGGCAGTGCTTCTCTGCTATTCATGGGGTTTTCAATGGCCAATTGCTTCTTTGGGAGTGGGTTGCCAGGTCCTTCTCCCAAGCCTACAACACTTGGTGTTCCCAGGCCCGATCCTGCTTAGCTTCCAAGATTGGATGCCACAGGGCTATGGCTGCAGGCATTATAAAAGTAGGTATACAGAAATATAAACAAATGAAAAGGAAGATGTTTATCACAGGAAGAAAGGTTTCATGAAATAAAAATTACAATCATTCATTACATGATTCATAAGGAAATGTTTACATAATAATATAATAATGCAATCACTGATATAACAAAGATCATGATATTATTAAAATGAAAAAATAATGAGAAATAGAATGGAGAATATAAAGTGCTCAGAAACCATAACAGGAAACCAATGCCAAAAATTAACAAATCAAGAAATATTGAGATAGAAATACTTTTCATAAATATAGTAGTAACGCTAACTTTGCCTATAGCTGTATCACCTTGGAGTCAAATCCTGTTAGATCTCAGAGGCTAAACAGGGTCAGATGAGTTAGTCTTTGGACTGCCTGGGAATATTGGGTGCTATAGGTTTGGGAGGAGGACCTGGAAGCCCACTCCCTAAACAACCAGACTTCGTAAACCCTATGAATAGCAGAGAAGCACTGATACAGTGCGGAGAATGCCAGAGTGTCAGGGAGTGTTTCATCTGTTGCGGATAGGGTCATTATGAGTTGGACCCAACTGGACTGCATGTAACAACAATAATCTTAACATTAAATTTTTAAATTTAATTTTAATTAAAGTTTAAAAGAATTTTGAGCATCGGAAAGTCATAATCCACTTCTATTTCAAATTCCACTTTTCTTGATCTCCATCATTGCCTATCTATCTTTCAATCCACATCAGTTCCAGTAAATTTTCATAATGCAAATTTTGTCATCTTCATTGAACTCTTAGACTTCATATATAATTTTTCAAGGGAACACTTCTGTCTTTGACTAAAATCCTTCAGTTCATGCTCAGCCCTTAAGTCTGTGCTCAGTTGGGTCCCTGCCTCCCCCACTCCTCTTACCATTCCCCAGTTACCCTTAACTCCCATACTCCAGCCATGCTGACCATCCTTTAGTTCTTTGAGAATGTCAACCTTCATACTATGCTGGGGATTTCATATATGATATGCTCTTTCCATTCATTGTTTCAGAACATTCCCCCACTCCAATTCCCACACTTTTCTCATATACATGCCTTACATTTCATAAAGATACCTGTGTTTATTTTATTTTACTTTTCAAATTCCAGTTTGATGAGTTATTTGGGGAGATTAACCAGTGACTCTCAGCCTACATGAGGATTCTCTGACCTGGGTTGTCCTTGAAAGTACTTACTTAGTTTTCCATTGTATATACAGTGAGCATTTCATTAATTTCCTGCCCCCACATCCTTTCCTCACCTCATTAGGCTATAAGGTTTAAGAAATGGCAAATACTGTCTCTCTTTCCTTGTCATTGTATGCCAGTATGTAGTGCAATATGTGGAACAGAATAAGTATTCAATCAATATTTTATGAATAAATGAACAAATTAAAAATATACTAAATATTCAAAATCTAGACAAAGTACTGCATAGCTTTTCCACCTACTAGTTATGTGACATTGAGTATGTCATTTAATCACTCTAAGCTTGACTAGCTCATTTGCAAGTCATTATTGTACACAGTTCCAAAAATTATTGTAAGGATTATATGAAAAATGATACATACAGAAGCAATTTTTGCTCTGTGGATATGTTACATAAATGCGAGCCACCTTCTTTTTCCTTTCTTCAAATAGTTAATGATGACCTTGGCATATATTTGATCAGAACATGTAGTCTCTAAACTTAAAAGGAAGAGAGATGGCACCTTGTCAAGAAGTGTGCTCCGAGAGGTAGTCGAGAATCTCTGTAGCAGAGTAAAAAGGGCAAGACTTCCCAAGCTTTCCTGTTTCTAATCCAATTCATCATTATTCCCATACCACCACCAAAACAAGCTTAACAGTAGCACAGTTCATAAGTGCAAAATAGTTCATTTGTGGCTGGAATAAATGAGACACCTAATCGTATCAAATGTATATTCAGTAGGAATTCTACTCTGCTATCTATGGGTTTTCACATACTTCATTGTAACTGAATTTCTAACAGAAAATTCAGCTCCCAAGGACATGAGAATTTGTGACATGAGCATAGGACACTTGCTGGGAAGGTAAAATAATGAATGAGTTAGACTTTTTCATCTATCTAGGAGATTCATCTGTGACAGATGCAATAGTGACAATAATTTAATCATAATTATGCTATTATGCCATATTATTATGACAGTTAAGGTTATAATTTAATGTCACACCATTTTAATTCAATAAAAGTTACTAATACATTAGAAATATTTTACTAGTAAAGATTTACATCTAACCAAAATTTTTCTTTCTTTTTATGGTATGAAAATCATATGTTCAGATAAAAATATAACCTTATGGAGTGAGTGATAAAGTAGGAAATAAATTTAGATTCCAAACAGATATTAATTCTCAAAGGTCTTAGATAATTCCCTTAAATTTTTACTCATGCATTTTCTCCCTCTTCCCATTCTTCCCTCTCTTTCCTTACTCTCTTTCCATCTATCTATATTTGTCTTTTTATTTCTTCTTTGAAACCCTCTTTTGCTACTTTACCAACAGTTCTTATTTTAAATATCTGTCACCAGTCATTTTATCTGTCTGCATTCATTCTTTTGACATCATCCAACTGTGTTCCCTTTATGCCCAGACTGGAGCTGAAGTGAAAGCTTATATGGGCATAAGACACAGGTCTGGATAGAAGAGAAAAAGAAAAGAAAAGAAACTACTGTGATAATCTTGGCAGCTCACCAAGTCGCTACTATTTTGATGTGATTTCCCCTGAGTCTGGCTAGAAGGATTGCCAGTGCCTCAGCCATTCTAAATCCCATGGCAACCCCTCCTGCACAGTCTTTCTCTTCATTAGAGGATTGAGCCCTAGGTTTACAGAGAGCAAAGCAGGTCTACTTAAGCTCTCCCAAGTAAGAGAATATACCAATTCAGCTTCTATTGGTAAAATCAGTCATCTGTACCAGTCAGTGCTTCTCAAGATTTAACATCCCCATTAATCATGTGGTGATGTGGGTAGAAAGCAGATTCTAATGAAATAGGAGCCTGCAGTGGTACCACTGTGGCATCTGATTCTGTCAGGTCTCAGAAGTAAACTAGGGTCGGGCCTGGTTAGTACTTGGATGGGAGACCACCTGGGAACACCAAGTGCTGTAGGCTTGGGAGAAGGACCTGGCAACCCACTCCCAAAGAAGCAATGGCCATTGAAAACCCTATGAATAGAAGAGAAGCACTAACAATTCTGTTTCACCTATTGTGCATACGGTTGCTATGAGTCAAACACCAACTCCATGGCACCTAAGAACAACAAATGAGGTAGGAATTAAGTGGGAAGAGATGCTGCATTTCTAACATGCTCCCAGTTAAATCAGATGCTACTGGCTCCTGGATCCCCACTAAATAACAAGGACCAAGACTATCACTTGTACTCTAAAATGCAACCTCACTTATACTCTTGTCTGACCTGCCTATCTACTTCTCCTTTCTACTTCTAGATTCCCATGTTTTTACTATTCTACTTTTATCAATAACTACGAATATAATTCAATCCATAATAAACAAGACTTATATAGAATGCAAAAATACTACCCAAAGAGTATTTCTTTGATTCTATAATTTCTCTAATCTTTAGAAAGAAAAGCATGATTGAACCTTGGCTGTGTAATTATACAAACTGGGCATAAATTCCAGTTACAGATCTTAACATCCAAGGAGGTTCAGGACAAGTTATTCAAGGTCATATCATTCTTCTCATCCATAAAATGGATATAATAATATATAATATCTACTTCATAGGGGTTTTTTTATATGCCTAAGTAAAATGCCAAAAAATAGTCCCTGGAATACCATAAGTTCTTGATAAATGTTGAGAAATAATGATTTGATGTATTCGGTTTAATAAAATTACTCAACATTATATAAATTATTTTAAAGTTAGAATTTAGCATGATAAATATGTCAAAGTTTGAGTAAATGCTTTTTTAAAAAAGAAAAATATCAAGGAGTTATTAACTATTATATGCTTGGCAAACAGTCTATTTTTAAAGTTTGAATTTCATTTAAGATAAATTATTTTGTATTATAAAGAGGTTGTGTGGCAGATTTTCTAATCAGCTTTCACTGCCTTTGAAATACATTTGTTAATTGGAAACAAAATAAGTGGTTTAAAATTTCTGTGGATGCAGCAACTCTAGTTAATATTTTCTAAATGGTGTTTGAACATAAATATGTATGTATGAAAAAGTACTTGATAAGCAGCTTAGTATGAAGAAAATCATCCCCCCTCAAATCACTAGTGCATCAAAATATATTGATGCATTGATAGAATGGGCTCTAGTAATTTGCTGCTAATTAGTTTTAAGAAATGAATGACAACAAGGTATTTTAAAACAGTTCTTTTGCAGCTGGCATGAATTTTGAATTATGTGAACTGACTCACCATTTAGATTTAAGTATACAGAATGGTATGCTATTGAATCAGACAGTCCTTGAACTTAGGGATAATACTTCTGTAGCTGAAGAAGCCAGCTTTAAGTTTGGAATGTATTGTCTTGCCCATCTTTGCCTTCTGACAACAAAGCAGAAAAATTAGGAAACTATATGATGAGTTAATGCAAGAAAAGTCACCCAGGTTTACCCAAACTGTTCACTACAGGAAGAGAATGACAGTCTCCCTTCCTAAGAAAAATCAAACTAGGATTTAGGAATATTTATACCCCTCATTCCCTGTACAGTTTGATGCCTTGAAACCGTTTTCTTTTCAATGTCATTGTTGTTATGTGCTGTTTAGTCCAGTTTGACTTATAGCAACCATCATAGAGTTTTTGATGGCTGATTGTTTTAAGAGTTGCCTGCCATGTCCTTCTCCCATTTTTGCAGTGCTGAGCATTGAACACAGGGCCTCAGAGTATGCAGAGCAGCACTCTACCAACTGAGCTAATCCTCAACCCTTCAATGTCACTATTGGCTTTATAATGAAAATATTATCTGAATTTCCTATAGCATCTAAAATTTGGGACATGAAGATATGCTGCTGGCTGTATAAGGACATATTTGATTCCTAATTAATAATGTTAAATAAGTTTAGAGAACATCTTCTTCATTGATGTTTTCTTTTTACCCCCTCACAAATGTGACAATAGAGTGCCACAGTAGAGGATATGTTTTCTAAGAGGGTCTTTTCCAGTTAAAGAAACACCAAAGTCCACAGTTGAAAGCAGACTTTTCAGCACAATATTCAATCTTATTTCCACTACATAACAATACTCTTTGTTCGTCTCTCTCCTATTTTATTTTAATTTCTCTCTACACCACTCGACAGAGACAGATTCTGTAGCTCTCTCTGTGGACATAATGGGTATATAGATATAGACATATAGTAAATAGATAGGTAGATGGATAGATAGATAGACAGACAGACAGACAGACAGACAGACACTCATTCTCATCCTCTCTCTTAGCATCTCCCTTCCTACCTCCCAGTCCTATGTATGGATGAAAATAAAGAAGTACATTGTATATTCATCAGAATTAATCAGCAGGGATTCCATCTTTGAAAGGGACTATTAAGCTTGATTATTTTCTTTTTAATAGTATCTTCTTTCAGCTGGGTGTGGTGGTGCACACCTGTAATCCCAGTGGCTCAGGAGGCAGACGCAGGAGGATCGCAAGTTCCAAACCAGAGGCAATCTGCGTACCTTAGCAAGACCCTGTCTCAAAAAGTAAAATATGGGCTGGGGGTGCAGCTCAGTGGTCCAGCACTTGCAAAGCATGCAAGCTCGAGGCCCTGGGTTCAACCTCCAGTACTGCAAAAAATATATATATATATACCTTTTTTTGGTTCATGGTGTATGATAGAAAATAGCATTCTTGTAAAGGTTTCCATAATTTCTAGTGTGCTTACGCAGAGACAGAGACAGACAGAGATGGAGACAGAGACAGAGACAGAGAAATCTGCTTTACAATGTGGTGACCAATTCTAGATGATTGTGCAAACAATATCAGGGAATGTGTGCAACTCATTGAAATTCACAGGTAATTTTAAAAAGTCCTGTCAGATTCAATAAGTTCTACTTCTATCTTCCCAAATTTCATAGGAATTACTCATAAGTAGTGAATTATTTCATCTAAAGTATGAAAGTTTGGATTACTTTCTGTCCCTTTTGAAAACACTTTTGAAATCATCAAAGGATTGGGGGGAAATGATGATGTGATTCAGATATATAGATACAACATATTTAAACCCCAAAATAATGAGATGTGTTTGATTATTATGAATCAGATCAAATAATGGTTATGTGATTATATGTATACTTGTATACTACTGATACATTTATACATACACATGTGTGGATAGCATTTTTATTATTTATGAATTCATTTAATTCACACAATTCAGCAATGGCATCTCACGTGCTCTCTAGAAAATCCTGCATTTCCTTTAAGGCAGCTCAAAAGACAGCTCTCTTCTATAAAGTCTTTCGAGACTTCAAGGTACAGAAACTTAAAATAAAATTAGAAATATATCTCTTGATATTATAATCTAACTATACATTTATTTCTGTCCCCCATCACAATGTCAGGTCTTTAGAGGCACACACACACACACACACACACACACACACACACACACCAAAAAAAAAAAAAAAAAATCTACTATATGTATGTCTAATTTTTTTCCAAATTTCTTCTCATTCTAATAATTCTATATGCCAAAGAATTAATTAGCAAACTACTGAAAATAATTAAATTTCTAATATTTTATAAAGTATATTCACAACTCTTATCTCTAATGATTAGATCTCAAAGCAAATGATACCACTACATTTGAGAGAGTGAGAGAGAGAGAGTAAGAAAAAGGAGGGAGAGAGATAGCTAGCAAGCAAAAGAGAGATTTTTGCTTGGCAAAAATATTCACTTGAACACTTTCATAAGTTCTCAATATCTTCCAAAGCTTATTGGTGCAAAAGTCATGCCCAAAAAATCATAAACAAAGTGTTAAAACACACTGTATATATGGGAAAGAAATAAATCGTTAAGTACAATGAAACCCATACTTATTTTATTACACAAGATCCTAAGTGTTATTTACCTAAGATTAGTGATATACCATGATTACTCTTATCTGAGGCAATTACTATATGAAACAGTTCAATATCACAACAGGAATATTGTTGCTTCTGATGGGCATGATTTTAGGTAAAATAATTGTTTCCAATGGCCTTCCTGCTTTTGTGCTCCATCATGTACATTTAACATAACAGGTTGTCTATGAGTAAATTTTTCTCTATTGTTTCCATTTATAAACAAGAACTTTTTTCTATTATGTACACCAGCCCATGTAAATTCTAAAAATTCAAAATTATAAGCCATTTACATTCTTAGCAGCAAAATAACTGCTTATTATTTTGTGTTCCTATATATTTTGGGCAATGCTAAGCAGTAAGAAGAAATAATATTGCAATATCTAGCTTTAATTTCAAGAAATGCAGGCAGTAATTTCAGGTAGTTAGTCTTTTTTACAGACTAGTGTCTTTTGATACATTGAAAAGACTAGAGAAGCTGTTACAATGATAATGGAAGAACCTTATACATTTTCATTGACATCAAGTTGCCATTGACATCACAGAATTGACAAGGTAATGGTTTTCACACATACTTCCATTGACACCATAACATCAGAGTGTCAGACACAATGGAAGTATCTCTTACAAAATCTATTGGTATTGTAAAAAGGAAGAAAATCAAGTTCAGAAGTCTATGGTAATATAATATTGGGTCTCTTAACGTTCCTAATTGTCCATAAATTCATCTGGTTTATAATGAACTCCTGTTGCAGATACCACTTTCACACACACACAAATTTGGGAAGGGGAAAGGTGAGAAAATTGAAGGTGATGAGTGTCAAGGCTACTGTAATGGATGTAAAAATAAACTTTATCTGGAGCTAACATTTATAAAGTACAGTGTTCATTGTTCAAAACTGGGAACAGACTGTGGTAATAAGGAAATAGTCAAGAAACTCACACCAACTTGGCATTTTAGGTTAACTGCTTTATTATTAATACAGGGAGGTTGCACATTATTTCTGCATAATTAGATAGAAATTATGCAGTGTTTGGTAATTGTAGCAAAATTCCGTGGTTTGCTATAACTTTGTGCTGAACTAATATAAAAAATAAAGAATTGTAATCTTTAAAAAGAGACACATAGTTGGCATCAGTGCATAACTTGAAACAGAAGCTGATATATGACAGATTTTCATTATTTCTAGGAGGTAAGTTAACTTGATCATAGCTGTATGACAGACTATTAATAAGACACAAGGTGATATTTTTAGTGTAACTAGAAGTACCTTCAGAGTCCAGAGTTTTAATCTTTCTTTCTATTTGCACTTTGTTTCTCTATTACCTGATTCAGTGTTTTATCTTTCAAACTCTTTAGAAAAATAGCAGAGACTATTTTCTATGACTGTAGTTAAAATTATATTTACATAAAGGGTAATTTTTAATCTCTATAAAATTTAGTGCATCGTATGTTCAAATAACTGCCAAGCACTGGAGTCAGGGAGATGAGCAATAGAAACACAGCCTCTCTCCTACAGCCACTACATTTCTACAGGGAAGACTGAGGCTGAATAGGTAATTTCATAAATGTCATTTAACTATAGGGCATTTGAAAACTCTCTTGGAGGAATCAGGGTACTAAGAGGCTCTATAAAAAGTAGGCCAGAATCAGTCTTGGAGACAGGTACCACTTTTCAGAGGAAATGGTATTTGTTCTGAAACCTGAAAATGGAGTAGGTGAGCTAGCACAAAGAGTGGAGATGAGGAAAATATTCAGAGTAAAAAAGAAACAATTTATTTGAAAGCCTCAAAGCACAAAAGTATGAATACGGAAGATCAAGCTGGCATGCTGTGCTCCTTTAAAAATACATTTATTTTTATTCTTCATATTGAGTGAAGCACACCCAAATTAAGAAAGAGCATCATCCACAATATGAGAAAGCCATAGAAATGTAGACAGACCAAAGGAAGGATCAAGTTAAACTTCAAGGACCACGGGTTAATTGAGTTTGCTTATACGGCAGGGCTGACTCACAGACAGACTTTACATACAGCTCCAACAATGAGAAGAATCCCTTCTAAAAAGTTCCTATCACTATCCTATGCGAAATCCCACACAAAACTTCACCAACATCAAGTCCCACCCTCAGTCAATCCTTTCTCTCTTAAGTAACTTAGCATCATGTGCAGCTGGGACAGAAGGGGATAGTGATTGGCACTTCAGAGGAGGGTCTTGGAAGTGTCCTGTGAGGGTCTCCAGAGGGAGTTGTGACCCTCTTTCTTTCTCTCCAAGAAAGAAGGTTGATAGCTGGGTTATCATTATAATAAGCCTAGCTATACTTTACAGTTCCGCTTACTTCTTTACCATGGCTACGGGAACAAGATCCTCTGAGGTCACTCCAGGTATTCTGTATCAAAGTGGTCAAGATGACAATCATCATGTCCAACTCATGTCCAATCTAGAGGACCCAGAGACACTACTGTCAACTTTCCTGTAAGATGGTCACTGTTGCCAGCTGAGTGTATCTGCATGGCTTGTATGGGAAGCTTCCACATTGTCATCTGCCAATTTTGACATGATTTTCTATCTCTCTCATTTATTTAGTACATTTCTGCTTGGAAGTGCAATCATTCAGATAATTTTTCTTTGATTAAATGATTTCTAGCTAATTACCATATTCATATTTAATTTTATCTGTTCTAGAAACTCCCATTAGAAAGGTTACAAATTATTCTTTTAAAAGGTGGATGTCTCAAGTGGGGATTACACTGTATTATGGAACAAGACATACATAGCCCTGCTCTCACAAACCTTTTCATTGATCAAGGAAGTCAAACAAAGCACATCAAGTAATAATATCAACAAGTACAAAATTTTAAAATATTTCTAAAATAAAATTTAATGCCTTCCAGAATGCAAGGGTGAGAATGTCAATTAATTCTGCAAATACACTCTATGCTAGGCATTGCAGTAAGACTTAAACCTAAGAAGAAACATAACTAAAAAGAGCTATGGACTTCCCAATTTCAAAAGTAGATTTCCCACAATTCACTAAATTTTATTGAATACCAGCTATGTAAAGCGTTATGGCTTTACTCATCCACTCGTCACTCAGCTTCACCACTCTAGCCATCTTGCTGATCCTCAAATATCCCAGACACACTCTCATCTCAGAGCTCTGCATTTGTTCTCTCCTGGCAAAAGTTCTCTAGAATTATCTCTTGAATAATTCCATTGCTTCCTTCCTTTCTCCAGTGTCAAATAGTGAGATGTATTTTAATCATCCTGTCTAAAATTGTATCCCAGTCCCCACATACTCCACTTTCCATACATATTTTAGGTATCTCCATAGAAAAATTTTCTTTATCATCAAATAGGCTATATATTTGACATATTCATTTTACATTCCTGCCCTGTTTTCTTTACCACATCTAAGCTTTTAGAATTCAGGGACATATCCTCCAACAAAGAGGTCATTAACTAGCTTGTTTGTTGGTGTCGTGGTTAGGTACCATTGAGTCGTGTCAGACAAATAGCAATACTGTGTAGAACCAGGGTTCTACACTACTTGACACTGTGCCATACATATTATCTTTTTATGTTTAAGTCTGTTACTTTACCACTGTATTTCTTCTCATTCTGATTCATGCCACATCAGCAAATGGAGGTCCCAGGGGCTTTACTCCATTTTCATTAAGGTCTACTCTATTTTGAGGAGCTAACTCTTCCCCAGTCTTTTGAATGACTTCCAACCTGAAGGGCTCTATTCCAGGCATTATATTTGATTGTGTTTCTCTGCTATTTGTAGTGTTTTCAATGGCTAATTGTTTTGGGAGTGGTTTGCTGGGTCCTTCTCCCCAGTTGGTCTTAGTCTGGAAGCTCAGCTAAAACCTGTCCACCATGGGTGGCCCTGTTGGTATCTGAAATACTGGAGGCATCACCACAACATGCAAGGCCTCACAGCACGACCAGTTGACAGACACATGGGGATATATATAATATAGACTTGACAACATCTAACAACATTATATATCCTTGTAGGGGCCATTGAGTCAGGCCTAACTTATAGCAACCCTATGTATAACAGAACAAAACACTCCCTGACTCTGAGTGATGCACACAATCTTTTTTTTTTTATTTTTAGACAAATTTTGCAACAGTTGTGTCAATCCATATAGTTGAAGGTCTTACTTCTGTTCATTGACTCATTACTCTCATAAACATGATGTCCATCTACAGGGATTGGTCCCTTCTGACAACATGACCAAAATATGTCAGATGCAGTCTAACCATCCATGCTTCTAAGGACATTCTGGTTGTACTACTGCTAAAATAGATCGATTGGTCCTTGTAGCAGTCTATGGTATATTTGATATTTATTTCCAGCACCATAATTCAAAAATGAGAATTCTTCTCCTTTATTGTCTCCTTTATTCCACGTCCAGGTCTCACAAACATATGTTACTAAAAATATTATAGCATGAGTTAGATGCACCTTCTCTTCAATGTGGTATCTTTACTATTCAACACTTTAAAGAGGTCTTCTGCAACAGCTTTTTCCAACACAACATGTCCTTTGATTTCTTGACTGCTGTATCCATAGACGTTGATTGTAGAACCAAGTAAAGTAAAATATTGGAGAACCCCAACTCTTTCTCCATTTTTCATGAAGTTGTTTACTGATCCAGTTGTAAGGATTTTATTCTATTGATGTTGAGATGCAATCCATACCGGATGCTGTATTCTTTGATCTTCATCAGTAAATGTTTTGAATCATTTTCACTTTCAATAAGCAAAGTTGCATCATCTGCATAATGCAGGTTGTTAATGAGTCTTCTTCCAATCATGATGTCGTGCTCTTCTCCATAAAGTCCAGGTTCTCAGATTTGCTCAGCATAGAGAAAGAAGTGGTACAGTGAAAGGGTATAGCCCTCGCACACATCTTTCTCAACCTTAAACCAGGCAGTGTTTCCTTGTTCTGTTTGAACAACTGCCACTTTGTCAATATACCGATTCCTCATGAATACAACAAAGTTCTCTGGTATTCCCATTATTTGCAATATTATTCATAATTTGTTATTATCCATACAATCAAATGCTTTTGCATAGTGAATAAAACATAGACATCTTTCTGGTATTCTCTGCTTTTGGCTAATATCCATCTGATGTCAGCAATGATGACCCTGGTTCTACACCTTCTTTTGATTTCAGCTTTATTTCCAGCAGTTCCCTCTCAACATACTGCTGCCATCACTTCTGAATGATCTTTACCAAAATATTACTAATATATTATATTAATGATATCCTTGGATAATTTTTGCATTCTGTTGGATTCCATTTCTTGGCAATAGGCACAAATATGGATGTCTTCTCATCACTTTGCCTGGTAGCTGTTTTCAAAATCTCTTGGCACAAACAAGTGAGCACCTCCAGTACTGCATTTGTTTGTTGGAACATCTCTGTTGGTACTCCACCAGTTCCTGGAGGCTTATGTTTCACCAATTCCTTCAAGGCAGCTTCTATTTCTTCCTTAAGTACCATTGGCTCCTGATCATATGCAACCTCTTGAAATGGTCATCCACCAATACTTTTTGGTGTAATGACTGTATTCCTTCCATTTTCTTCTGATTTTTCTTGCATCATTTAATATTCTCCCTGTAAAATCCTTCAGAATTTCCACTCAAGCCTTGTATTTTTCCTTCAGTATTTTAAGCTTGAGAAAAACAGTGTTTTCTTCCCTTTTGTTTGTCTATCTCCAGATCTTTGCACTTGTCATTATAATATTTGAGTTTGTCTTCTCGAGCTGCCCTTTGAAATATTCTATTTAGTTTTTTAACTTTATCTGTCAGTTTACTGTACTGTGGAGGTTGCATGTTGCTTTGAAAGGTATGTCACTGGTATCAGAGATACCAGCAAGTTCACCCATGGGGGAAAGCTTTCAGCTGAGCTTCTAGTCTAAGGAAGACTAGGGAAAAGGACCCAGGAGACCACTCATGACACAATTATCCATTGAAATTACTATTAATAGCAAAGAAACACTGAAACACTGTTAGATATAGTGCTGGAAAATAATCCCCTCAGGTTGGAAGTCATTCAAAAGATGACTGAGGAAGAGCTGTCTTCCCAAATTAGACTGGACCTTAATGACAGGAATCCTGTAAAGCCCCTGGGACCTCCATTTGCTGATATGGCACAACACAAAATGAGAAGAAACAACTATAAACATCCATTAATAATTGGAACATGGAATGTAAGTAGTATGAATCTAAGAAATTGGAAATTGTTAAAAGGGAAATGGAGTGCATAAACATCAGCATTCTAGGCATCCGTGAGCTAAAGTGGACTATTATGAGCCATTTTGAATCAGATAATCTTATGGTCTACTATGTCAGGAATGACAGCTTAAAGAGAAGTGAGGTTGCAATAATCATCAAAAAAGGATATCTCAAGACCCATCTGAAGTATGATGCTGCCAGTGACAGAATAATATCCATATGCCTACAAGGAAGGCCATTTAAAATTATTGTTATTCAAATTTACATACCCACCACAAAGGCCACAATGAAGAAAGGGAAGATTTTTGCCAACATCTGCAGTCTGAAATTGATCAAAAATGGAATTAGGATTTACTGATAATTACTGATGATTGGAAAGTAAAAGTTGGAAGCAAGGAAGAAGGCTCAGTAGTTGGAAAATATAGCCTCAGTGACAGAAACAGTTCTGGTGATTGCATGACAGAATTTTGTCACATAAATGACTTTTTCTTTGCAAATACAATTTTTTACCATCATAAACAGCTGCTATACATATGGAATTTACCAGATGGAACATACAGGAACCAATTGACTACCTCAATATCAGTTCAGACAACCAGGCACTGATTGTGAATCAGACCATCAACTGCTCATATGCAGGTTCAAATAGAAACTGAAGAAAATTAGAACAAGTTTACAGAAGCCAAAGTATAACTATGAGTATATCTCACTTGAGTTCAGAGACCATCTCAAGAACAGATGTAATGCTTTAGACACTAATGATAGAAGACTGGATGAGTTGTGACATTACATCAAAGACATTCATATATATATTCATATATATATAATATATATATATATATATATATATATATATATATATATATATTATATATATATAATGTTGTTCTTTTTAGGTGCCATCAAGTAGTATCCGACTCATAATGGGTTTTCAATGGGTGACTGTTTTTGGGTTATTTCAGGAGTGGACTGCTACATCCTTCTCCCACTTTTACCATGTTGGGGATCAAACTCGGCTTTCAGAATGTGCGGAGCAGCACTCTACCAGCTCAGCTAAACCCTAGCTCATTTATGTACATGCACACACACACATACACACACACACACACACATATATATGACATATATATACATATATACATGATATATGTACATATACATGCATACATTGTTTTTTACAAGAAATAATAATATTACAGGAAATAATACTTCATTTGTCAGTTTGATCACTTGCTATGATTAATCATCTTTTCCTATGTTATTAACCAAGATAAATTGGTTTAAATTAGACTGAACCTAAGTAAATAATCAACCACTGAAGAAAATCAGAATTTCCTCAATATGTAGAATAAATTTTAATTTTTATTAATAACTCTTTAATTTTTCCTTAGTATCAAGTCAACCCATATTTATAGTAGGAAAGGAAAATAGAAAAACAGACAAATGTAAAGAAAAAAATTAATACAAACCAACTTCCCCAAACCCAACTACAATCATTGTTACTATTTTAATAACTAACTTCTACACCAAAAATACGATCCTATTTTTTTATGGCTCTATAATCTATTCCATCAATGTCCTACATGCATCAGATGCTCAGGCTTCTCCTGAGTGGGCTGTGAGTTTCTTCACACAAGCACACCTGTTCACACAAGCACAACTAAATGCCTTGAGGATGCCCACCGAGGGACCCCTCAGTGTTCACAGACTGTAATAAACAGAGGGTATTAATACTCCTTGAGGGAAAATTGGCCAATAAGAGACAGAAACCATTAGATACATTTTTCCCTCGTTCTCCTCCCACTTCCTATGGAGTCTAGATTTACAGTTTCAATGGATCTTTGAGGAGGGTTCAGATTCACTGAAGCAGTAATCAGTATCATATAACAGTGACTAGGTCAATAATGCTCTCTCCTATTGGGTTTCCCTTCCTCCCTACCTCACTTCCCCAAACTTCCATTGGCTCCCTCGGATTGGACTTCCTAATAAAACAGTAGCATCTATGTCATGTGCTTCCCAGGATTGCTTCCCAGGAACCCCATGTTGATACTCCATTCCTTTTTAAAATCACACAGACTGTTTATCATCACAATCAATTCTACATATAATGTGAATTTTCTAAGATCATAGACTTTGTTTTTCATCCTTATTACTTTATACTCAGAACCTAGAGTAGCATCTTGATGTATTTTTAACAAATTTAAGAGTATACATTTGCTGTGAAGTATGAGTCTTCAATACATTTATTTAGACAACAATTCAATATACAAGTTGTTTCTAATTTTACCTATTTTAATATGCCATGGTTTTGCAGCAAAATCGTGGCTCAGGCACATGATTATTTCCATATTCTTAAAAGTGATGTCTCTAGGTCAAAGTATATTAACAATTTAGGGATGTTTTACATGCATTTGCTACCCAATTTGAATAAAATTTGTAGCATTCTATTCATTTTAATCTTTCAGCAATTCTTCCAGTGAACCAGGATATTTTCATAACATTGGCAGATGAAAAGGCATAACCTGTGTTCACCTGTTTTACCAGTTTTAAAACCATGTCCTTTTAAGGGGTAACAATGAAGGCCTGATGAGTAGGCTCAAGTCAGTAAATTCAGGAAAAAATTAAACCTTGAAAATCCTTGCTGCTAAAAATGTTTTCTTTTACTGATGTTTTAAAATAATATCTTTCTTTAAAATTACTACCCCCTGCCCAATAGTAATTTACTTTTCATGTCACAAAACTCAGCACCAAGTAAATTATACATCTTATCCACAGCTATAAGCTCAAAACACTCAGACCAATGTTTTCACTATAAATCACAGGCAAAGTGATTCCAGGGTTCTTTTCTGATAGTAAAAGAAATCCTGGAAACTCTTTACAATTATTCCTGCATGGATCAACATAGCACGTACCACCAGTCCAGAGATCAGTATGAAACATATTTGAAGCTGAATCTATGCTGACTGAGACTTTCTTTCTGTTCTTGTAATACTCAAGTGCCTCACTTCCTATGAACTGGATTATCTCTTCATAAATTCTGGGCAACAGCTAAAATGAATTTAGCCCTTGCTTTGTTACTGAATATGGCAAGCTGATCTGTCCATAATGGAGACAAAAGTAGTCAGTTTCACAATCAAAAAGCATAACAAAACAAAACAACAAAAAGCTTAATATTTGAGAAAATAATCAGCCCATTCTTTGCTTGAAAAAAAAAAACACTCAAAAACTTGATTTCTGTGATGAGTGTGAATGCTCCATACAAGACTTAGTATTACAATTTTATGTTGGGATTTGGAAGATCCTTCTTGCTTAGTATAGAATTAATTATTTGACAAATAAATTCTAACTGGTAAATCCCAGAAGGTGAGCTAATAACCTTGATATACTGTTCTATATAAAAGCAACATCATTTATCATCATTACAAACAGTTAAAGGGCTTTTTGATCTTTCCCTTAGAATCTTTGAGTATGTCAAAATTCTTTCTTTATAATGCATTATAAACTCCTTTACATAATATGTTCTCTTGGATTCTCTAAATTTTTGAATTAAACATGTGTCTCTTAATTAGGACAAAAGAATGATATCACTAATTTAAAAAAAAGAAAAAGAAAAGAAAATCACCAGGTATCCAAGAGAAAGGAGGTGGGCAAACAGGCTGCCTGGGGCAGGTATAAACCACAGCTTTGCCCATTGCAGAACTCACAGGACTGAAATAAAACCTTCAACACATGTCATCAATGCATTTCTACTTTCATAAACACAGTTTAAATTCCCCCTGGCATTTTAAAAGTACACATTAAAAGAAAGAATGTACACAACCAAGGCTAAGGACAAATCCTGAGCCCTCTCAAACATAAATGCATTCAATTTGGTATTTTTAGTTCTCTGTCTGTGGAGAGGAAAATAAAAAACTGTATTCAACTTTCATTTACAAATATCTGTGGGCCTATTGTCATAATATGGTTGCAACCTTGGCCAGCTAAAAAGATAAAAAGGAAAAAAAGAAAAGGAAACAAAGAAAAGGAAAGAAAAGAAAGAAAGAAAAGGGAAGGAGGGAGGGAGAGAGGGAGGAAGAAAAAAGGAAGGGAGGGAGGGAGGGAAAAAAGGAAAGGAAAGAAAAAGGAAGAAGAAAAGAAAGAAAGGGGGGGAAGGAAGGAAGGAAGGAAGGAAGGAGGAAAGGAAGGAAAGAAACTTGCTTGCCAACCTGCACAAGTCATCAAACACTCACCACAACCCATCTGAAAGACCTCTCTTTCTTATCAAAACAATTCTCCAAGGCAGAACAATGATCTGAAAAAACAATATAAAATAAAAAGGAGAATAAAACCTAACTAGCACATTTCCTGACCTACATCTACTGAAATATAAGATCATATAAACAAAAACATGAAGTTTGAAACAAATATTTTTAATTATGTTTATTTAATAAAAGAGATATATTCAATTATAGGTTGAACATTGTCACAGAAACAAAACCTACAGCATTCACCACATACTTCCTCTTTCTTACACTATAACACATAGCCATGGCCTTACCTCTTCTATATTGAACTATATTAAACTTCTCTCATGCCTGCAAACACCTGGTTTCAATGGCTAGGACGTGATCTGGCTGATGGCTTCCAAACCTACTATGTGGGAAAGAGCATCTCCAAGTACTCTTTGTAAATTCTTGAACTTATGTCTATGGTCAGTAATATGCACTAATTTCAAATTCATCTTCATTTTTGAATACAAAGGAAATTTTCCATGAACTTGAATTTGATGACTGAGTCCTATTAGACTATGTTTCCAAAAGGACTGATCCCTTAAAAGATTATCTTCTTTTGGAAGACTGATTCCAAGTACATAGAGTGTTGGTAAGATAAAAGATATTATCATATTCTCAAAAGCTACCTTGCTTCCAGAATCATAAATGATCTTCATTGCCTAAATCAATACATCCCTTATGCACATTTTCTTGAAAATGTCAATTGTATATATTTAGATTTAACAAGTAGTTTATTCTAGCTCTTTTCATCTCTTTTGATTACTGGAGATTGTTCTGACATCATGGGGAGATGTATAAAGACAAATATTAAATGCCACACTAGACCAGTTATGTTAGTAGCACTATTGAGTTTTTCAATGCAAAACCACATGATAACAGAACGGTTTCTGCCAGACATAAAGTGGACTTGTATTCAGTTGACATTTCAGCACTTCTTTGGAGCACAACCACTTTTTAGAATTATAAGGTTTTCTTAATTGAAAGTAGATTTTAAAATTATAGTAGTTGTTAAATACTAGGAGCTAAATTTTCACTTGTATGCTTAAAGCTGTTATTTGGAGCTGAATCGAGCAGGCAGTTTAACAAGCAACAGGAAATGTTTAAAATCACCACGATCATTATACAGTAAAATTAAAATCTCCACACCAGAGGGCTGAGCACTTACTCTGTGGGAATTTGCAACTGAAACCAGCAGCAGCATCAGGAGCACATTTGAATAGATAAAATTGTCAGATGTAGTGGGCCACCCAAGGAAGAGAGAAGAGCAGGCCAGGCAGTCCCCAGCCTGAGGGATGTTATCCTTCCTGGGGCTGCAGACCTAGACTGCATTGCAGTATGAGACCCGTCAGTTTAGGTGAAAGGGACTGTGTTAGTGACTCTCTTCTGAGTACACATGTATGTGTATGAATCCTATTTCATAGATTCCTATTTCCCTTTCCTAGACCTGAGGATAGGTGAGAGCAGGTGATGCCAAGTGAGAGACTGATAGTCCTGAAGCAAAGGAGTAACATGTCAAAGTATGAATACTAGAATAATGGCCTCCAACAATGTCCTCATATTAATCCCTAAAACCTTTGAACATGCTATATTTACATTCTATCCAGAAACATTTACCCAGCACTCACAGTCACATGCAGTGACTATGATGGTCTTAGTGTTCCTTTCAGTTTTACTACAGTTTTGACTAATTTCTTCCAACTACAGGCCCCTAACATCCCTTAGTTTACAGCATAGACTTAAAGAACTTGCATAAGTTGTCTCACTGTCTCTTTGAGATAAATATCTTCTCCAGCCTCTTGCCAGTTATATGACCCAAGAATGTCTTTCTCAAGGCCCTGGAAGCCAACTCTTTGAAGGATAATTCTCAAAAGAGATAGAACCCCCATCTCCCAGTGTCTAGGGTGGGGGAGCATGTAGGAGTCTAATTTCCATAAGCACAAAACAGCAAACATAGATGCCCTAATTATATCACTTAACTTCCCCCATCATCATCCAGTACTTTCCAACTTGCCATAGCACTTACATCTCTCCCTCCCTCTTTTTGTTTAATGGAGCTGATTTCAGCCTGTTTCCTCCTTCAACAGTCCTAACTCCTATTGCTGTAGTCTTGAATAAAGTCTTCCTTAACAGTGTAACACCATCTGGTACAATTCTTCTTTGACAGCTCAAAAAGCATGTGCATTTGCTTCAGACAGTCCTGAGAATGAATGTGGCAAGTCACTGAGCTTCTCCTGGCTTCTGTGTGCTCACTTATAAAATGGGAAGAATAGTATCCACTTTACCTTGTGGTTACAAAGATTGAGATAACATGAGGCCTCATCCACTGTTTGTCTGATTCTAGTCTTATTTAGCAACACATTTACTCTCCTCCTAGCCACAAGTCTTATCACCTAATCACACCTTCCCTATCCCCTACACACATAGTTGTTGTTGGGTGCCGTTGAAGTAGGTCCAACTCATAGGAACCCTACGTAAAACAGAATGAAAACACTGCCTAACTCTGCCAGGCACGCAATCTTTATTATGTTTAAGCTCATTGTTGCAGACACTGTGTCAGTCCATGTAGTTGAGGATCTTTCTTTTTTCCATTTACCTGTCACTCTCCCAAAGATGATGTTCTTCTCCAAGGATTGTCCCTCCTGATAAGACCAAAATACATCATATGTAGTCTAGTTAGCCTTGCTTCCAAGGAACATTGTGGTTGCACTTCTTGAATGGATTTGTTGGTTTTTTTTGGCAGTCTATTGTATATTCAATATACATCTCCAGCACCATAATTCAAAAGCATCAATTGTTCTCCTGTCTCCCTTATTGAATATCCAGCTTTCACAAGCATATAACACAACTGAAAACACCATGGCATGAGTCAGGCACACCTTTGTCTTCAGTGTGACATCTTTACTTTTCAAAACTTTATGAGGTCTTTTACAACAGCTTTTCCCAATACAATGCATCTTTTGATTTCTTGACTGCTGACCAAATAAAGCAAAATCTTCAGCATCCTCAATCTTTTCTCCATTTATCATGAAGCTGTATACTAACCCAGTTGTAAGGATTTTTGTTTTGCTGATATTGAGGCACAATCCATCCTGAAGGCTGTGTTCTTTTATCAGTAAATGTTTCAAATCCTTTTCATTTTAAGCAAGCAGAGTTGTTTCATCTATATAATGCAGGTTGTCTTAAGATGCCACTTTCTTCTTTATAAAGTCCAGCTTCTCAAATTTGCTCACAATAAATATTGAAGAGATATGGTGAAAAAATATAGCTCTGACACACACTTTTCTTGACTTTAAACCAGGCAGTGTTTCCTTGTTCTGTTCAAACAATTGCCTCCTGGTCCATGTACAAATTCCTCATGAGTGCAATTAAGTGCTCTGGTATTCCCATTCTTTGCAATTTTATTCATAATTTATTGTGATCTACATAGCCAAATACCTCTGCATAGTTAATAAAAAATAGATATCTTTCTGGTATTCTCTGCTTTCAGCTAATATACAGCTGACATTAGCAATGATGTCCCTGATTCCATGTTCTCTTCTGAATCCAGCTTGATTTTCTAGCAGTTCTCTGTCAATATATTACTGCAGTTGCTTTTGAATGTACAGCAGCACTCTACCAATTGAGCAAAACCCCAGCCCCTAAATTCATACACTAGCATAAGAATTTTTATTAATTCCTCTTGTGCTCAAAAAAACATTCTCAAGCTCCTGAAGTTGTATACTCTAGAAAAACAAAGCTATTTTTTAATCCCAGACTCAGAACATGTTCTCCTTTCAAATTGTTGTTGTTGTTGTTGGGTGCCATAGAGTAGGGTCCAACTCATAGTGAGCCTATCTACAACACAAGGAAACACTACCTGACACTGTGCAATGTCCAGCACTATTGTCAATGTTTCTCTGCTATTCATAGGGTTTTCAATGGCTGTTTATTTTGGGAATGGGCTTGCTGGGTCCTTCTCGTAAGCATATAGCACCGGGTATTTCCAGATGGTATCTAATTCAAGGACTAACCAGTCAGACTGTGCTTAGCTTCCAAGATCAGACGGGATCTGACACCAGGGTGGTATGGTTGTAGACCCCTTCAAATTAGTCTGTATTTTTTTTCAAAGTTCAGCTAAAGCAAAAAGATTTTAACAGTCTTGAACAGAGAAAGTTAGGTCCTTTAGTCAATGGGATCTGATTGTTCTGTGAATTCCCTTTACCATCTAATGCAGCATCTAACATACAGTAAGTGCTCAGTAAATGATAAGCAATTGTATTATATATCATTTTGGTATTAATATAAATGAAACACTGCAATGGAGGACATACAAAGAGGATTCAGTAATTTAAAAAAATCTACGTGCTTAGAATATAAAAATAACAGTGACATCAGTATAGCATTTTATCTTCTACTAAGTGTCTTTGTCTATATTGTCTATCTGGGTATTCTCAGTAACACAAAAATTCAATTTATAAATAAGAACATGAAACTTGAATTAATTCAGGATTTTTCTATTTCTCTTGGTTTAAACTATTAAGATATCTTTGTAATATCCTGTAAATACAATATGTATCTGAAATTAGATTCATGTACTTGGCCTTCTTGAGATTTATCATGCAGCACAGAGACTGAAAAGAACTGTGGAACAGAGATCAAAAGAAACAATCATTATCCTAGTTTGACCTTTAAATTGTAGATAGAATACAAAATTTCCACCTAACAATTAGAGGATTGCTAAGCCACTTGTTTATTATACTGAGTATATCTTTGACAACTGTTTGTCTTACTTTTAAATTCTTTGTCATTCCTAGAAGTCTCTATTTTTTGAATGAAAATAATGTAATGGTTAGTTTTTTAATTGTACATTATTGGCCCTAAGAGTTAGAATATTTTTGTCATTCAGAGCCCTGATGACAATGACATTATCATTAGCTGAAAGCTTGATGACATTTTCCTATTATTATTGTATATCAGGCATATGATGAGTTAAGAAAAAAATATGACATTTACCCATATAGAAATGGCTTTATTTGTATCACATTTTCTTTGCATCTGTAATTAGGTATTTTGGTGACATGAGCGAATGATTCTCATATGCTCAGCTTCCAGCAATCAATAGTACAGTGACCATAACAGTTACACTATTTGATAAATTAGATCCTGAATTTTATTCATGGCCATTCAGTCTATGACCTTCCTGAAACCCCAAATAATTTTAACATTACTGCCATTTCCCTTTGTGGAACACAAGGCAAGAAGAAAGAAAAGAAAAAAAAAAAAGAAAAAAGAAAAGAAAGGGGCAGAGAAGAGAAGAGAAGAAAAGAAAATTTTTGTTAATAATTTTACCAAGGAAGCATTTAAAGGAAACATCTAGGAGAATACTAGCAAGGCAATGGATAAAGAACAGTACAATTTCAAGAAAATTTACACTTAATTTTTTTTACTTTAATATTGACCCTGATAGTCTTGCTACAATGAGCAAAATATTATTCCATGTTGAGAAATACAAGGAAGCAAATTTTGGATCAGAGAAGGGAAGAGCTCTACCATTTAACATACTCAGTTTAGGGATTAGAATGCAGAATACCTAAGGCAGTGGTTTCCCAACTTAAAGGTTGATTTGAACTCCATGAGAAGCTTTGCAGTGAGAACATTTCAGAGGATCTATCCCCCATCTGTTACATCAGAAAGTTTGTTTTCTTGATGATTCTAATGAAGTCAGTATCACTGTGCATGATTTGTCATTTTTTTACACTTGGTCCATAGATTGATTCATGCTTCAAACAAATGTAAACAGTTTCTATTTTTTTTCTTTTTTATAGATAGCACTTAATTGTCATTATTTTTAATAATCTTATTGTCTTCTTAGAGTCCTATTTTATGTACATTTAGCACCTATTTAAGAATCTTTTCATACTGAATGCATAAACTGTAAAGGCTTTGAATCCCTACATGTATGATATGGTACTTCTTTTGCCGTCCAACTTAATTGATATTTGAAGGAGTTTAGAACTGTTTGAAAACCTTTTTTGCCTTCAGAATTCTGAATCACTGTTCCATCTCCCTATTGTCTATTGCTGTGAATAAGAGAATTTCTGTTCCTTTGCAAGTATCTTGTTTTGCTTTTTTTTAAACAGCAGGCATGAAAAATCACTTTGCCAATAGCAACTCAAACTTACTGCTGCTGTTGTTGTTGTTGTTGTTGTTAGGTGTCATCCAGTCCTGTCCTACTCATAGTGATCCTTATAGGGTTTTCAATGGCTGATTGTCCTGGGGTTGCCTCCAGAGTGGACTGCCATGCCCTTCCCCCATACCCAACCTTATAGAACTAGGAAAAAGGAACTGAGAATGAAAAGTGTTTGAGGATATATTTTGTAATTATTTACTAGGGGAATGAAGTATTTTTCTCTGTTGATTTAGAGAGCAAAATTCCTTGGGCCATTCCACAAAAGAAAGGGCAATATAAACTAAAATAGCTCATAGACACAAGCTACTGAAAGAAAAGCCATCCATCCTTCCTTCTACTCTTCTATCCAACCCACTTATAAACATTTTTATAAATGTTTATTGAATATTTCAAACATAGCAGGAATTTTTCTGGGGATGGGAAACATAAAGATGAGTAAGAAAGGGCATTTGGCCATCCAGCTTGGCAGACAGGGTGAAGACAGACAATCACAATGAAGCTCCTGCAGTCTAATATCTGCTCTAACTGAGGTATAAACAAAATGCTGTGACAACACAAAAACCACCTATGACGTTTCAGTGAGAAGATGATGGCTGATCTTTAGGGATCCTTTTTTCAGGTAAGACACAAAGAAAGGCAGAGGTAACAGTATAGTAAATGCAAATGCCCAGAGTAGCTACAGGGCAGGAGTATTTTGAGGATGGTGGAAATGTGTGAGAGGGGTACTGAGGACACAGGGAATGCCTGTGAGGTGCTAGGGATCTAACTGTCAAGAGCTTCACATTTGGCATCAAGGAATATGGGCTGTATTCCAACAAAGCAAAGCTTAGGTTTATAAGCAAGGGAGCAACATAATAAAAAAATTTTAGGGAAATAACAGTCTTACTCTGCTCAGGCTGTCCTAGCCAAATATGATGGACTGGTGTCTTAAACAACAGAAACTGATCAAGGGTGCTAGTAGTTGGGTTCTAGCGAGGCTTTTCTTCCTGGCTTGCAGACTGTCACCTTCTTGCTGTGTACTCACATGACAGAGAGAGAGAAAAAATAAATAAAAGAGAAAGAGAGCAAGAGAGCAAGTGAGAGAGGGCAAGCTTTCTGATGTCTTTCGTACTAAGGACACTAATCCCATAACAAGAGCCCAGTTCTCATAAACTCATTTAGCCCTCATTATGTCCTAAAGATCTTATTTTCAAATACCATCTCACTATGGGTTAGTGCATCTATATCTAAGTTTAGGAAAGAGCATATGACACTTGAGTCCATAGTTGTAACTCCTATAACAATGTGGTGCAAAAACTCCAATAAGATGTTGGATGCTGGAAAAATCAGCTTGGGAAGGTACTGACTAAGTGAATAATTACATGAAGCAAACCAAGACAGTGTAGTATTGAGGAAAATTAGATTAATTTTATCAGTATTTATGAGATAGAAGCAAGAGGTTTTGTTTCATTGACATGAAGAGTGAGGAAAAGGGAGAATTTAAGTATAAGACAGGCCTTAATTTATGGCACAAGCTCAGAGATGAGGGAAGATGATGGTGTGGCTTGTCCTCAGACTTTGTTCACCTCTTGGTAGACTCTCTCAACTGATTCACCAGAGCCTTCAGTTATTAATTGTGACTAATCAGGTTCAATCACCAATTTTTTAGATTTGGTTTAACTTTCTGTCTTAATGCCTGAAGACAACCAGCAACATTTTATTTGTCAAGGAACTAGATTCTTTGGGTCTTGAAACTGAAATCCCAATATAATTGGTATCCCTTTGTTTGGGTTTGAAACTGTCACTGCTTGTGTAGATCATGAGCAGGGCCCTAGAATTCCAAGGAAGTCAGTCTCATGTCAGCCACGAAGACAGACTGGGAATCTTGGCTTGTTGATTGGATTGAAGTATTTCCTTTTAGTTCAAGAAAATGCAATGAATAGGCTTTCAGAGGGAAATAAAATGCATAGAAGAGCATGAAACCTCAACAATTTAATGAAATCATCTGAGTGTTTGCAGAAGGACAAATGAGAAAAGATGGAGATGATTAAATGTCTCTAGAAGAGGGAAGAAAGAAAAGTTAAGTCTACTACAGATCAAGTGAAATGGGATGAGTAGCTTTTGGTGATTAATAAGTTTATTTTCTGAGGAAAATTTATTTTATGTTTATTTATAAGGAAAATTAACAGAGGATTATGAAACACCTATTGATCATTCCAGTTATGTGTTGGAGAGGCAAGGGAATACAAAAGCAGTTCAAGATAGGAGCCCTCCAACTAAATGCACTTACATTTTATTCTCTTTTCAGCACTTCCAGTCCTACTTATATTCTCTACTTTCTACAAATCAATTCAAAGTGCCATCAAAATACAGAATAGCAAGAGAACACTTTCAAATGTTTTGTACTTCTCTTCCCCTACACTCTGTATCCTATCATTTAGATTTCTCATTAATACATGCTTGTGTATATGTGTATGTATATATATATGTGTGTATATGTGTGTGTGTGTGTGTGTGTGTGTGTGTGTGTATATATATATATATATATATATATATATGCCTTTCCAAAGCATTTATCTTAACTGTAAGCTTCTTAAGAGCACAGATTAAATAAAATAAATGCCTCCAGCCTCCTTCTAATGCCTAGCATAGTACCATGCACACAGTGCAATCTTAGTATTAATTGTTGTTCAGTTCTGGCTGGGATGACTGCTGAATAACAGTTTTATGATTGAACAATGGAAACATGCTTTGTGCATTGCTATTTGGATCTCTTTAGCAGTAATACAACTTGAGTACTTATTTTAGAACTGATCTTTTCATTTATATAAAAAGCATAAAATAAATCTTGACCTGGAAATCATTTTTTCTCTTTTTCTTTGTCCCTTTTTCTTTTTTTTTCTTTTTCTTTCTTACTTTTCATATTTATTTGCCCTTGTATAAAGCATTTCTAATCCATTGTACTTTCTTTGGCTCTTCCATCTCATTAGATTTATGTCTTTAGGAGATAACAGATTACTTCCTGAAAGAAGGAAAAAAAGGGAAGAACAGTGTCTTGCCTCCTCTGGCCCTTCTACTTTGACTCTTTCTTCTCTTACTTCACTGGTTGTTCCTACTAGCTCCTAATTGTTTTTGTTTGTTCGTTTTTCACTTGGGTCTTAATTGATGAAAAGTCTCAGAGATCTTTCTTTAAACTTCTTTTCTACTAAATGAATGAATAAATCAAGGAATAAGCATGGGGTTTTTGTTTGCTATACTTAAATAGAATTATGAAAAATAATCTGTGAAGTTTTCCCCAGAAGGATCCAGTATGGAGGATTTTTCCTAAGAAACACAAACTGATAGTTTTTAGACATGATAAAGCCCTCAATCCTATTTTAACCTAAAGATATTTAATTCAGATACTATAATTTAAAATCTCATTTAAAATTCTAACCCAATATATGCCCATTTTAAGTATATAAATTGTTAAGCTTCATATTAAGGAATTTCAAGCAAATTCAGAGTGTTGTGCTACAAAATTTAGCAATGCTATTTTCAAGGCCTTAGTCCATTGGTATAAATTCTGGAATATTGCATATTACTAACATCAATTTCTTAACTCCTCATCTCAGTCTTAGAACTGAAAATTGTTTTACTGTTAGTGATCCTGTACTATCTAGCCAACAACCGCACAAAGGTATTTGCTCTCCTCTCTTTTGTGGTGCACCAAATCTTAATTGGGTCACTCTCGGTAAGTGATGATGTATGAAACTTAGACGGATGCTCAATGACTGCACTTCAGACAAATCTACCTTGTTTATCTAGCATGTCCTATGCATGTATGAATGTGTAATAAGGCTAAGGTTGAAATCCCTAAGTACAGTTGTTGCTGTTGTTAGGTACCATCAAGTTGGGTCCTACTCATAGTGACCCTCATAAGATTTTCAATGGCTGATTATTTCGGGATTGCCTTTGGAGTGGACTGCCATGTCCTTCTCCCATTTTAGTGGTGCTGGGGATTGAACCTGGGACCAGAGACGGCAGAGCAGCACCCTTCCAACTGAACTAAATCCCAGCCCCAAGTATAATTGTAGCATATTTTAAAAAGAATTGTATTCTTCACCTGGCCCTGGTTTAAACTGAATACTTAACAGTAGTAGTAGTTGATTAACCTTTACTAGACCTTGCCCAGCAGTAAACACAAATCATTTCCATTACCTCCTCCGATACCTGCAGTATTTAAGACATAATAGGACATTTTTATGGGAGAAAGACCCAGCAAGCTACTTCCAAAAATCAATCCGCCATTGAAAACCCTATGAACAGCAGAGAAGCACTGACTTAATATTGTGTTTCACCTGTTCTATGTAGAGTTGCAGTGAGATGGATACTGACTCAATGACACCTAACACAACAACAGGACATTTTTATAGCCAAAGACATTGAGAAAGATAGAACAACACATGTAAACAAGAAAAATTATCTGAAATATATTGATATTCTATAAAAGGTTTTAATCTTAAAAGAAACATTTTAAGTAATGCAGCCTGGGCAACTATGCTTTTATTTCACTATGAAATGAGTCTGAAGTCTTACTGTCCTGTATGTGTGCATGCAAGGCTCCTCAAATCTTTGAGATGTCATTTCCACAAGAAGTTTAAAGTACCAAACAGATGGAGTACAACAAGGTGCATTCATTTAAGAATGCACACAAATATATATGAGCATCTGCCCAATTTTGTGGCAATCTTTCTGAAGCTCTATAAATCTTTTTATTTGAATCTTGAAAATTCTACTCAGTGAAAATTAGCTTTGTGAAAAATATTTATAGGATTTTATAAGTTCCTGATATATTGAATGAAAATAATTGAAAGTATTGTACTTTATTTTTTTAAATTTAAAGAGAAGACCTGGACATATTTAATTTCAGTAAAATGTAACAATAGAAGTTACTACAATGAATAGTTCTAACTTACATAAACACAAGTCATAACAATTTGTCTCTTGCAGTTTTCCCACTATCCTAATGTTTCTCTCTCTTATCATGCCCTAATCTTAGTAGCTTTTATTAGTATTTTTCTTGGCATTATTACATCAAATCCACAGCAAAGAGTATAAATTTGGAAATAGCAGGTTGCAAAGAATAGACACTTATGAAATTAACTTGGTAAGATCTGCAAAGAGAGGTTCCATAATGAAAAAAAAATTCTGGTATGTTCCTCTCCAACTTCTACATACATGTGATATTTGAATAGGTGTTTTGTTCATACTGGTCTCAATGCTATAGCACCCTTGAGTTAAATATTTAACCAATGACTGACAGAAATTTTTATCCCATTGTTCCATTTCTCATAAAAAAGAATCTAATTTTTTGCTGGTCTGGTGAACAACCCTTTTATTATCCAATAAGTAATATTTGATAGTGCTCACATGATACATTAGGTTTCTTCTTCACAGAGGCTCCATGAAGTTCTGGTTTCTAGAATACACTTCTGATTAGGGCCAGACAAGTTAAACTAGTATCCCCAGAACACTTATCATGTTAAAATAACAGCAATATGGTCCTAAAATATTCCTATCCAATATCTCTTTCAGTTATACATGTAGATTCTGAAGCTGAAACAATAACTGTTGAGTTTTTGTGATCCAGAACAAAAAGTAATTGCAGATACCCCCTATAATTTGTAAATTAGATATGAAGGCTAATGTGTTATCTTAAGACCACATTTAAATACAGATGGAAAGTATAAGTATTAAAGATGAAAAAAATTTTAATATAAAGTTGGGTATTTTCCCTATATGTTCATGAAAACAGACCACTTTTACATAGTTAGTATTTAAGGTATTTATCTAACCAACCTATATATAATACTTGATATGTGCCAAGCATGGGAGAAGGACCTGGCAATCCACTCCCAAGGCGTCAGCCATTGAAAACCCTATGAGGGTCGCTATGAGTCGGACACCAACTCGACAGCACCTAACAACAGCAACAACAATGTGCCAAGCATCATTCTAAATGCTTTTAAGATATTAATTCAATCCTCATAACTACTGTGTAAGAAAGGAACTATTATTTCCACTTTACATATAAGAAAATTGATGCACAGTATGTTAAATAATGTACCCAAGATCTATTAATGGATACCACAAAAATTCTAATCTGGGTACTATTGCCTACTACCCTATGCTTCTTCTTGAGAATCATCTACTTCAACAGCCACAGTAGTTTAAGACTTCTCTGTCATAAAAACCAATCCAAAATTCCCAGATGCCTCAGTAGACTTTGCCAAATATCTCTCCATAATTTAAGTTTCCTTTCTGTAGATTATACTTTATTTTGCACTCTGTTTTATTCCCTGTTCCTCTTTGTCTCACTAGAAGTAAAGTTTTCTGTCAGCACTGATAAAGTAGTTGGTGAAAACTCCAATAGTCAGATTACTACAGGGAAAAAGGAATGTAGTTACAAGTTTTTTCTGAAGTTTTTTGAAGGATATAATTGAAATTATAAACAAGGAGATATCCTTTGGTGGATCATTCTTGGTATATATAATAAGCAGAAACCCAGTACACAACATTTTGGGCATCATCTATCCCACCTTTCCTGGCTCTGCCATCCCAAGAGCAACTTCATATGGGTTACATAAAATAGTTTCTTATCTCTCAAGAAAAGATGAGCTTATACCTTATATATACCTTATGCATGATGGGATGTAAAAGTAATATCATAATTTTACTTTCTTTATTTTCATAGTAGGCTATATATCAGAGAACATTTAGAAATGGTTAGATAATGCAGGCAAGGCTCCCTGTTAATCACCAGAAGAGTGCCAGGATTACCTTCCTTATCTATTCATTCATATTTATGCTAGGCCTCTTGGTTTTTTTGTTCTTGACATTATTTCTCTCTCCTTATAAGTTCTAAGACTAAATTGCTTTGAGAAAATAACAATTTGTTGTTCTAAGTGTTTCCATGGTCATCAGAAAGATCCAAGTTCTAGAATGAAAGAGAGCAGGCAATCACTTCAAAGTTTGAGTAATAAGTGTTTAACCTATTGGACTCATTTTGCAGCATTTGTCCTGGGGACAAATTGATGCTACTCCATCTGGCTTGCATATGATATATGCCACTGGTGTAATTCTTTTCCTGTCTCTCATCCTTCATCTATTCTTACTTTATCTGGAGCCTATTTTTATTTTCAAAGTATACCTTTTTCATTTTCTCTACATATTTCTGAAAGCATCTATCTTAGTTTCTTATTGAACATAATCACAGGTCACTTTAAGAGGACCTGAGCTGGATGTTGTAGCTCACATCTGTAATCCCAGCTACAGGGGAGCCTGAGGCAGGAATATTGCAGGTTGAAGGCAAGAGGCAACTTGTGCAAATTATCAAGACCTTGTCTCAAAATAAAAAAATAAAAAGGAGCTGGGTTTTCAGTCAGTGGTAGAGCACTTGCCTACTATGTGCAAGGCCCTGGGTTCTGCTAAAAAAATAAAAGAAAAAAGGGAATACCTTGAGGAGGCAAGAACCATTCGCTGGGAGTTTCTTATATAATATCTATGGCTTTTTATTCAAATGTTCTGGCCTGGAATCTTCCCTTGAGTAACCTCTATGCTGCTCTTCTTGCCCTATGAAGAGAAAGGTATCCTCAAAGATGTAGAATTCTTTGAAATATCAATTGAGGTAAGGAGCCATTATCAGAATTCTCAAAGTTTATGGATATTCTGAGTTTTCAACTAACCTATGTGAATGGAATTGTGCTTCTCAGGTAAACAAAGGACTTCTGAAAATCCAAGTGAAGAGAAAAGTCATAAAAGGTTCCCATTTCTGCCCAAGGGAAAGCTAGCCTCCCACTTGCATTTCAGAAAAAATACAGTACATTTTGTGGAAACAGGATGAAGCCAGGAAGACTGGGAAAGTGATAGCTTTGAGAACTTTCCCATAGGCTTGAAGATCTCTCCACAATTTTCCCTGTAGGAATGCAACAGCAATAGAAATAGTCTATGCATAAGCATTGGTCTCAGATCTTTGACTCTGCAAAGAGAGACTGTACAAAGACTGGTCCCCAGATGCCAGACTCAGCTTCAGGGAAAGTTGTCTTTGATATGTACAGAACATGAGATAGTAAGAAACCTAATATGAAGTTCACACTGTTCCATACTAATATAGCCTACAATAAACAGTAAAGAGAAAATGAGTTTGAGGAAGCCCACAGGGAAGAAATCTGTCAGGAAGCAGTGCTCTGACTGGTGGCAAAACAGGAAGAATGAAAAGAAGGTGGCTGCAACAGAATGGAAACAATGGAAATATGTCCTGTCCCATAAGGCAAAGTTGTTGAGTTTTAAGAGAAAAAAGTGTCATAGATTTAAAAGCATGCAAAACCAATCTCCAGACATCTAAGTTGGCCAAATCATAGTGTTTCTGCCTAGTATGCCAAAACACAGTCCCCAGGGAGTGGAAAGAGATGAATAAGAAGAATTTCTCTCAATGAGAACATTTCAAGGTTGAGACTTCTCACACTTGCAGTTACACTCACTTATAACTCTTTTTCCCTTACTCATTCAATACATATCCAGAGAGTTTCTAATATATGTGAAGCACTATGGTAAGGGAAGTTGCAAAGATGAGAAGATACAATACCTTCCTGTTCTCTTCAAGGATCTTATTGTTCAGTGGGGAGACTAATGTGAAAAAATAAGAGAAAGTAACTATTACAAGGAGCACTGGAGACAGAGGAAATACGTGGAAAGAGTTAGGTTGAGTTTCATAGATGTTAGAGTACTTGCCCTGAGCCTTTATATATAATTAGAAATTTGCTTAGTCTTTGAGAAATCCAATAACATTTTAGCCAAAGAGATTTACACATACAAAAGTGTAGAAAGATAAGGACACCTGGCCCATCTCAGAATATACAAAGAAGATAAAAATTCAAAGCTATTAGAGAAGAGGCAGAAGATAAACCTGTGGCAATGTGAAAGAAATGAGTGTTTGTCAATTTCTTATTTCAATTAATGAGGGCATATTGCTTTATATTCAAAAGTTTTATTGTAACTCTATGGCATAAATAAACAAATAAATGCCTACATTGTGGTTCAGATTGTCCTGAGTGGAAAAAAAGTTATCCAAATCCACCAATTTTTCACCAAAATAGATATCAATGACAGTGTGTAAAAATTCAATGGCATCATTGCTATAGTAGTGAAAAAAACAAATTTGAAGTGCATTCTCAAGCATGCAAACACACACCCTTTCCCTTAATAATCATTTTACTGTGAAAATTTTCAAACATACTAAAGAAAATTCAATGGTTCTACATATAACTATCAGAATTTTGTTCTATTCTATTCAGTTGTTTTTGTAAGATTTGCTGCAGTATTCTAAATGTCAGACATCTTTTTATTTCACTAATGTACTTCAATGAATATCTATGTAGAAATATGGCACTTTCTAAACAATTATGATGCCATTATCACACCTAAAATTAGTCATATTAAACTGTGATGGCACAATGTACTCTTCATAATCAAATTGCCCCAAATATCTCTAAAAATGTTTTTATCATTCATTTATCTGAATCAGGATTCAAATGATATATAACAATAATATGTGGTTGTTTTAAAATCAAGTAACCCCCTCATGCTTGTTTTGCTTATATTATTGCTTTACATCAAAAACTGGGTTATTTGCCCTGTAGAATGTAACTTTTTTGGATTTATCTATATATTTTGTGGTATCTGATAGTTCAGATTTTTACTTTCTTTTCAAAAATTGTTAATGGAAGTTAGCTCTGGAGGTTTTGGTTAAGTGTAGTCAACTTATTTTGTGATGAGAAACCTCTATCAGTACTGCCATTCTTCAGGAAGTACATGACTATTCGTCCTCCCATATGAGTGACACTTGGCTGATCAGTGGTACAGCTGAGGATGGCAGTTCCCTCAACAGCCTTTCACTAATTGTCCATTCCATTGAGCTCATTATCTTCAGCAATCATTCCACTGGGGGTTGCAAATCTATGGTTTTCTAAGTCCTTCCACAGCAGTAGCTTCAGAAATATTAAATAAATAAATAATAGCACTTTCATCAAAAATTTACCCTAAAGTTTACCCTAAAATATAGCATAATAAAAGTAGGATAATGTTCAATTATTTCCTTTTACTTGGGGATTATCAAAATAAGTTAGTACTACTCATATTTAAAAAACATAACCACTTGACATTATCTAGTCTGGGAAAAAAAGATTACTTTAAGGAAATCACCAAGACAAGGAAACTATAGCTTGACTTTATTCACCTTCTACATTTGACTCTCTTAAAGGTAAAATTTATATCTGTCAAATTTACTCGGTAATATATTTATATGTGGAAATAATGTTGAAAAAAATTCTAGACCACTTCATAGATATCATTTTGCCAGTAACGAGCAATGTACACCTAATGACTAACTGTGTTATTATCTTCCACTCTAGGATTTTTATAATGATATGTTTCTATGAAGGAAGCAAGCCTGTGGTTTCACCTCCCGTTCACAGGAGCTTAAATTTTTTTAAAAAGCCAAAAAATATACTGCTCCTTTGCCTATTCCTCAACTTTGGGAATTGAAATAAATGTAAATTTTGACAATAGATATCAAATAAATGTGAGCAGATGAAATTGATAGCATGTGTTCCATATTCAAAGAATTGGCAATGCTAATTGTTGACTCCAAGGTTAGAGAGCACAAAGATTACCATATTACAGCAATAAACATTACAGCAGTTTTAGAGAACAGTTTGGAGAGTATGTTCAACTATATTTCCTTCAAATACCATCATTAATGGACATTCCCAAGCTCCATTACCACATCCTCTCAAAGAAAGTCTAAGAAAAAAAAAATCCAATTCAAAAAGCAGGATCATAAATTTCTTCTCTAAGATAAGCAATTTCATCAAGACACAAAATAGCTACAACTATTTTTCTTAATCCTGAATATTAATGTGTTGTGAAAAAAGCATGTACTCCACAAGCAGATGGATCATCAACAAGGGGATTAAACAGCCCTCAAAAGGCTCTCCAAAAAGCCATTAAAAATTGTCAAGGAATCAGAAAATTTCAAAGTAAATGACCCAAATGACTTTGAGAGATGAAAAGTAAGGAGGTTGAAATAGCAAAATAATCATAGTACTTGCTACTTACATAATAGCTTTCTTAAGAGAATTCTGAAACACTTTCCAAACATTAATCCAATAATTTTTATCATTAGTCTTAATAGCATACAGGGACTTTTTATATCTTTTCTCACTGAACACTTGGGGAAACTAAGGCTTAGAAAGACAAAGATCATATGACTTAAACATCTTTTCTCTGGTATAGAAAGACATACTGCTAGAAGAGAAATAAAATAATAAGGTGCAATTTCATCTTTCATCCTAATGTTACTAGGTGCTATTGATTCAAAATTAATTTGACACATTAGTAAGGAGTGCTGACATGAAAAGATCTGATAACTATCTAAAACTTGCATTTATTAATTAAGAAAGAAGTATACCTAAAATGAAGAGTTGGAAAGAATGTATATTCCACATATGGGAAATGTGTTAAACAACAATATTTTAAATGGAAAGATAAAAAACTACATCACACATATTTTTCTTAAAGCATTATGTCCCATTCTGTTCTAAAAGGGCATTTATGAAAGCTGCTCAATAAAACAGCTAATATAACACAACTCTAAAAGTAGCAGACTAATAATGAAGGGCAAACCAGGTAACTAAGACCAAATTTTAGGAAGGAATTGCAGCCTTCTGGTAACAAATTCACAGCTTCTTTGACACAAACTCACAGTTTAATATAAACAACAAGGCATCCGAGGCTCACAAACTGCTGCTGATGGAAGTAAACCAGGTAAGGAACTCTGCTGGGGAGGACAACATAAAGCAGCAGTAAAGGGGAAAATTCAGTTTGTAGTAGAAATTGTTGCAATACCAAAGACCATGGTACAATGGACAGAGCTGTAGAGGGAGTGGGGAAAGAACATGCCTCCTATTGTTTGTAAAGAAATGCTGTTGGTGATAGAAAACCCCATGGACGTTTAAATCTTATCCCTGAAAGATAAATTCCTTCATTCCTAACAGAAAACATTTTATATGTGAGATTAGTAAATACTACAGACTATATGCCAGAAAAGTTGACTGACATTGGGTGCAAAGGTGTGTATGTATGTTTGTGGGTGCATGTGTGTGCATACGTGGATGTGTGTGCATATGCATGTATGCATATGTGTGTGTATGCACATGCCCATGTGTGCTGAAAGGATGACTTGAGTAGAGGAGAAAGGAAGATGATGGAACTGATTATTCAACAGTCAGACTCTGCTGGTGCCTAAGACACCAAAAAAGCTGATGCACCTACCCTTGACCCCAAAAAGAAGAGAAAATAAGCTCCTTAAGAATTAGATTTACCAGCCAGTCACCATGGCACACACCTATAATCCCAGCGACTCAGGAGGCAGAGACAGGAGGATTACAAATTTGAAACCAGAGACAGTCTGCATAATTTAGTGAGACCTTGTCTCAGAAAGTAAAAAAAAAAATGGGCTGGGGGTGCAGCTCTGGTACAGCGCTTGCAAAGCATGTAAGTGTGATCCCCTGGGTTCAACCCCCAGAACCATAAAACAAACAAACAAAAACAAGCAAACAAACAAACAAAAAAAACCCCGACTTACTTCAAATAAAGAAGTAATCATCATGGGTAAATTCTGAGAACTCATTTATGTTGTCAGATGTTGTTGATATAGGTATCATTATATTGATTTATACTTTGGTATTCTTTTTATTTGGACTTTGACATTGAAAATCCACCATAACCTTTGTGAGACTTGATATCACTGATGGTCCATATCATTGTTCTGAAACCCATCCAGAAAACATGATCTTTCTTAGGAGAGAAACTATCAGGGAATATTGTGGATTAGTTTCTGTTTATGATGTTACCAATTCAGAAACCCTGTGTATGCAGTCATGTTTTATACATCATAGAATCCAGTTTAATGAGGGAAGTTTTGGGGTTCTTATACCATTGAGTTTAGGAATTTTTGCTTTGTTTTGTTTTGTTTAACTTTCTGTGGGTGGAATGGAAACTTTATTTCCAGAAATTGGATCTGAAAGACGTGGGTTTCTTCTTTCTAATTTTGCAGAATCCATGTTAGCTTCATTTTGCAGAGATGCACAGCCTCTGAAGTCAAACCACCTGGCTCAACTGCATACTAATATGATCTTATTGGATTGATGAGAGAATTAAATGAGATTAAAGAGATAACATATATTTCTTAAAACGGCACCTAGGCCATAATAAGCACTCAGTAGAATTAAGTAATTTTAGATCAATGCATATCACTGAGGTTGAGTCTATCCAAGTCTAGTCAACACTGTTCTGTCTAATCAGCAATTGAAAAATATGGTTCCTTTTGGTGGTGGTGATGGTTGTTGTTAGGTGCCTTCCAGTGAGCATCCAACTCATAGTGACCCTATGCAGAACAGGCAAAACACTATTGTCAGTGCTTCTCTGATATTCATAGGGTTTTCAATGGTGGATTGATTTGGGGGAGTGGATTGCTGGGTCCTTCTCCCAAACCTATAGCATCTGGTGTTCCCAGACAGTCTCCCATCCAAGTACTAACCAGGCCCGACCCTGCTTAGCTTCCGAGATCTGATGGGCTCGGAGGCCACAAGGCTACAGCTTCAGGCTCTGGTGGTAATACAGCTCTAGTAAAAATTCTCCCATGATTTTAGAAACTACCTTCAATCTCTGACTGGAGAAACAAGCACATACCTTAACCTGGACACTCAAATCACCTGGCCCAGACCTCCCAGGAGAAGAGCCTTCATAAGTTCTAGTTCTTCTTCCTGACCACCTGCCTGCTCTGTTCCAGAGGATTGGCCTTGGGTAATGATAAGAATCAAAGTGTTTGGAGTTTAGTAGTACTGCTTCCAGGCTCCTTTTGCCCCAGAGGACTTCCCAACAGACCAGCTAGTGTGACAGTAGAAAAGCTTTCTTCCTCTACTTGTTAGGGAAGAGACTCTCAAATTGCAAGGTGTGGCTGATTCTTCAGGGTTGAGCTGAGTAGCTGCACCTTTTCGGGGTTTGGCTTTGCCCCTTCACCAGGCTCCCATGTTTCTCTGGGGAATACTTCCTTAATAATATTACTTGCTCCTCAATTCTTCACTCAGGATCTAATTCTAGAAAAATCTGATCTGGGCAGTCTTAGTTTGAGATTATCTTATCAGGAAAAAAATCACAAAATGGAGCATAATAGATAAGAGAATATACATTCCAATTTGAGAAAGTGAAGATTACAGGCTCATCAATTAGTTGAATTATTTAATTCCTATTTCACAGTCACTTTCTATTTCCTTCCAAAAGCTTTTCTACCAGTGTGCAGGTAGTGAGGGAATGAAGATGAGTAAGTTAGGATATCCAGCAGTAATTTGAGAACAGAAAACATAAATCTTTTCAATCCTTTCTCCCCTTCCAGAAAGCTATAAGAGGATGGTCCAACCTACTTTAGTGATGTAGTGTTAAGGTGGAAAGTACATAGAGACAAATATTAAATATAAAGTTCTGTCCTAAAGAGAAAGCTGAGGGTCCGTTCAGAGAAACAGGTCCAAATAAGGTGCTTAATGATGGATCTGACACAAGAACTAGAAGCCAAAGATAAGAGTTAAAGATAATGGAAAGAAGAGCAATAATTCAAATAATTCAGCTAGTATGAATACCTGAGGTGGATTTAAAAGTATGGCAGAGAGCTGAGTTTTTATTATGGTGTCCAGCAAACTACATTGTGCTTGGGAGGTAGAATGTAAGCAGTTGTGCCTCAAATTTTATCCTCAACTGCCTGTGAAAGATGTGAGGGTGAATTTATAGAGATATATAGCTGATTGTAGGCTACTTTCAACAGGTTGTTTAGACACCAACAAGCTATGCATGGACTGTAAAGAATGCTGTCAGAAATTGTTCTCTCTCTCTCTCTCTCTCTCTCTCTCTCTCTTTCTCTGTCCCTCTACACACACACACACACACACACACACACACACACACACACACACACACACACACACACACAGTGTCTCACTCTGCACCTGAGGCTGGGCCTGGGACTTGCTGTGTAGCCCAGGCTGGTTACGAATTCATGGCAATCCTCTGGCCTCAGTCTCCCAAGTGCTGGGATTATAGTCCTCTGCCACCACACTCAACTGATAGAGAATAATTTCTTTCTTTAGATCACTTTCTGGTGCAGAAGAGGCAACATGAAAAGACTCCACTTTTAAATAGTGATTTGTACTCAGTTGGTCAAGCTCTAGGTATGTATGGTACTGGGAAGTCAGGGAAGTAGCACAATTATGATGTAGGTTCTAGATGGGAAAGTTAAACTGGGTGTTGTTAGTCAAATCTTAAGTAGCTTGATGGGTGGAGTAGATATGCTTATTTTATGGATATAAGAAGTCAATGAATGCTTTTCAAATATTCTGACAATAGCCTATGTTTTAGTTATTGTTGTTAGGTACCCTTGAGTCAAATCCTACTTATAGGAACCCTATGTATAACAGAAGGAAACACTACCTGACATTGGGCCATGCCCAGCACTACATCAGTGCTTCTTTGTTACACATAGAGTTTTCAATGGCTGATTGTTTCAGGACTCTGACTGTTTTTGGAGTGGGCTACCAGGTCCTTCTCCCATTTTTGTGGTGCTGGGAATCGAACCCATGGCCTCAGAGTGCACACAGCAGCATTCTACCAACTGAGCTACCAGCCCAACAATAACCAATAGTAATAAATACTATAAATAATACTAATACTAATAAATACTATAAATAAATAAATAAATTTGAATCATCATACACATGTAAAACTATACCCAGAACAAATGTGTCACAAAATTAATATTGTCTCTAAGTTTGGGGGCTGGGATTTAGCTCAGTTGGTAGAGCTCTGCGCTGTAGTCTCTGAGATCCCTAGTTCAATTCCCAGCACCGCAAAAATGGGAGAAGGACCTGGCAATCCAATCCCAAGGCAATCCCGAAATAGTCAGCCATTGAAAACCCTATGAGGGTCCCTATGAGTCGGATACCGACTTGACGGCACCTAACAACAACAACAACTACGTTTGCATATATAGGCTGGTATTTTTATTTTATTCTATTAAAAAGTATTGGTCAAAAGCACTAATCTGATTATATGAGCCACTCATACTTTGACAAACATTGCTCTACTGCCCAGATGATAAAATCCATTTGGGTGCTTTGGGTCTGGGGGAGTCATTGGTGGTTGACAGATGGATACAAAATTAAGGTATTGGGCAAAATCTTCTCAAATTAAGATACAAATTGTAAATAAAAGTCTGAGATAAGTCAGTGCCTTAGATTAAGGATACTACTTACAACAGGTTTTCAGAGCACTGGACTATATCTTTTGTGGATTGGGAATACTATTTTTAAAAGTCCTCCTTAGAGGGGGTACATGAGAAGGTAGTAGGGTGGTGAACATGAGCAATGTACAATGACATGTACATATGGAAATGTTATAATGAAGTCCATCAGGTAGTACACTAATTTAAAAATTACTAATAATTTCTTTAAGAAAACGTCAATTCAAAAGATTTAAAAAAGAAACTAGATGATGAGTACATGAGCTTCATTATCCAATTTGGACTTTATTTTTTCCATATGTCTGAAATTTCCCTTAGTAAAAATGAGAAACAACAAAAAGCTCTCCTTTACTATATTTGTCTCTCTATAGCCATTTGTGAGCCCCTTTTGCAAACATATCATTCTAGTTCATTGTATTCCTCACAAGGCCAAATTATCTTAAGTCTTCTTTAGTGTATTCAGGTATTATAGGGTAGTTGTTGTTGTCAGGTGCCATAGAGAGGGGTCAGACTCAAGCAAGGTTTCCAATGGCTGTTTTGGGATTGTTTCAGAAGTAGATTGCCACGTCCTTCTCCCTTATAGAAATGTGCAGGGTGGGCACTACTGGAGCAGATGAGAATGAGAAAGATAAATGAAAAGTGTCAGCTCAGATACAAGAACTCAAAGTTACAAAAAAGGAATAGGTTCAAATAATTCCTTCTTCTACCAGAAATTCTTGGTAAGCATTTTAGTGTATTTTGAAAGGTATCTCATACAATAAAAAATAATAATTTATGTTGTTATTGTTGCTGTTAGGTGCCGTCGAGTCGGTATCTGACTCATAGTGACCCTCATAGGGTTTTCAATGGCTGTTTTGGGATTGCCTTGGGAGTGAATTGCCAGGCCCTTCTCCCAGTTTTGTGGTGCTGGGAATTGAACTTGGGACCTCCTAGACTTGTAGCGCAGCACTCTACTAACTGAGCTAAATCCCAGCCCAATAATTTATAGTAAGGAGTTACTATAAATGATAAAATATCATTTACTATACTATAAATACTATAAACGATAAAAATATCAAGTAATCACTTGGTTCTCATTGACTAAGAAGCAATTTGAAAAATCTCATTCCTAATTGATCTCTTATTCTGATGACAGTCAAATCAATTAATGCACTTTTAACATTAATGACAAGACACAACATGTTTTTGAAATTATCTCTGAGTCTTTATTCTACATAAAATGACATTACAGCAAGTCACCCTCATGGCCTTTTGCATCAATTATTTAAAATCAAAGAGCCATTAATTCATATATCTGTGAATCTGTACCAGTATTATTTCAAAAGGTGGAGAATGAGAGAATACCTGTCAATAAAATCATTGGACCTTTCAAGGCTGGTAAGATTTATAAGGAATCATTGCAATTCTATTCAGTTTTGGGATCTTAGTGGCTAGGTACAAGAGGATTGAATTATTCATGTTGTCCTGGTCAATATACATATGCACACACATGCGAACACACACACATATACACCAAAAGGTTTTTTTCATTTTTAGGCTGCCTGCATGAATTTTTAAGTCTGTTTTTTTTTAAGGGATTTAGAGTCCATCGGTAACAAGACACATTCTCTGCACATGGATACCAACAGAGGCTTAAAAATAGGAGCCATGTGCACAGAGCTTCTTGTGCCAACCAACAGATTCTATCTGCATCTGCTACATATGGATTGACAGGAGAGGGGCCAAGTATACGTTGGTGTGAAGCAGCTTGCTGCTTCTGTTTTGAGAAAAGCTCATCATTGTACAAGTTCTGAACAAATTAGCCTTCCAATCACAATACAAGGATATTGAAATAAGGTGAAAAACCTAGATGGTCCCAGGCAGTTCTTACCAAATTAGTAGAACATTAAAGAAGAGAAAATCATTTTGAAGACTGATAATTAGTAAGATAGAAAAGAAGTGAGGATATGTTGAGATATGTGACTAAACCTCAAATTTTAAAAACAAAAACATAAACAAAAACAAAATACTTGTTGCCACTGGTTGGAAAACAGCTGGAGTCAAATGGATACAAAATATCACAAATCTTTGAGTTGTTCTTTGATTAGAAACAAAAGAATTTCAGCCAAGTCCTTAGAGTTAACTTTGGAAGAGAAGTTTAGATAATTTTTTGAGGATAGGAGTCATTTATCAAAATTCAGTCGGCTAATAATTGACAAACTTAGGGAAAACTGTGATTGAATGCATATTAAAATTTTGGTTATGATGGAACACTAGTGTCAGTGTGTCCTGTAAAGTATAAGAACATCTGCAGATTGTACTTGTAGTTAGTTTATTATCTAAATATCCTAATCCTTTTATTACTATATCTCCTTATGTTAAAGGGAATAACTTAATAATTCCCCATGTATACAACACAATATAGCAGGTTTATTGGTCAAAGAGCTTGTGTGTACAAGGCTTATACATCTATACCTTCCTTTTTCTCCCAAATGGCAAAATTTGGTCTTCATGCAAAAGGAAAAGGAAACTACAGTAGATATGGGCTGTACCCCATGCAATTTATTTAGTTTACTATTGCTATCATGTGTACTTTAATTCCATATTTTTAAGCCTATATATGTGAAAATATATTCTTAAGAATGTGAGCACTCTAATACAGCTACCTGCACAGATAGCACACTCAGTCAATCATAAACAACAATCCTGTGAAGATTATTAAGCACCCAAAATATAACAGACATTGTGCTGGTGTGTGCCATACAATATTGCCTGTACTTTCAGAGCATATATACTGGGAGGGAAAGTAAAACAGGAAAACAGAACAACTGTCACAGATTACATAGTTGGGACAGAAGTACTTTAAATTCTGTGAGCACACAAAAGGTACACCAAGCCTGGACTGAGATGGACAGGAAAGGATGACTTGAGGAAATGACTGGATTTACCAGTCTACACTAACCTATCCTGGAAAGAGTAAGGAGAAAGGTGAAAGCAAATCATCCAAATGGACATAAAGAGCAGCCCCCATTTGAGAATTCACAAACATGTTTGTAGTATGAGCAGAAATTAAAGAATGTCTGCTTTTCTGCTTTGGGAAGGAGCTCATAAGGAGTCTCCCTTCCTCCTCCTCCTCCTCTTTCTCCTCTTTCCTCTTCTTCTTCTTCTTTTTTTTCTTGCTGTACTGGGGGCTGAACTCAGGGCCTTGCACTTGGATGCTTTGCAAGTGCTATACCAAACAGAGTCTTGCTAGATTATGCATACTGCCTCTGGTCCTGAACTTGCAATCCTCCTGCCTCTGCCTTCTGAGTCACTGGGATTACAGGCATACATCACCATGCCCAGCTCTTCCTTCCTCGTCTTCTCCCAAAAGGATCAGGGAGTCTGTGAAGGGATATGGGGACTATGAGTTTTCTGTTGGTTCTTCCTTGAACACCAAATCTACAAGATTCTCTAATTTTTCTGCCTTAAAGTAAATCAAATAGTTCATAACCTAAAATATTCCTTGCATTGATGAGTAACACACTGTCACTCTTTCCTAAAAATGAGGAACTGCAGAAGACAGCAACAGTCATAATTAACAACTAAGACATGTTGCTTGTTGTTAGGTGCTGTTGAGTAGTGTCCAACTCATAGCAACCCTCACAGGGTTCTCAGTGGCTGTTTGGGATTGTTCTCCAGAGTGGACTGCCACATACCTCTCCCATATTTTGTAGTATTGGGGATTAAACCTAGGTCCTCAGAAAGTGTGGAGCAGTGCTCTACCAACTGAGCTAAACCCCAGCCCCTACTGAGATAGACTGAGTGCTTAAATATGCCTGTCACTAAATATTTTGCATATATTTTCTATTTTAACCCTAAGAACACTCTGCATAGATCCTATTATTCCTATTTCACATAGAAAGTTCAGGGAGGTTACATAGCTTTCTCAAGGTTACATATTGGCAGTGTTAATTTTCAACTCCATATCTGTGTGACTCTTGAACCTGAGCCTTTTAAACACTCTATTATCTTTCCATGCAGTAGTATCATATTGTTACCATAATTATTATTTGGTGAGTTGCCATTTTATTCTTTCATAATTCATTTTGGAAGGCTTATAAACTTTTTATAGTCAAAAATACTAATTAAAAGGACACTGGCATTTCCCAATATTTTTTGTATATTACCTCTTGGAAAAGTAGCTAATACTGCAGAGTAATGAAGAAGAAAAAAATCACTCTTGTCTGAGCTAGAGGAGATACACACTGTGGCCTCAGTTATTAATTAAATGTTTTAAAACATTATTTATCAGTGTGCTTTTTCACTGTCAGAATGCCTTAGGGCTTTGCACAGCAGGTCCTCCACAGCTTTCAGAGAAGAGCTGCCAAGAGTCCTTGCCCAGTGTTCACAGCTATATTTGTTCATTCTATTACAATATATACTTTGCTTCTCCTAGTGATTTCACTTTAATCTATGTAACAAATCATGCAAAAATACGTAGATATTTCAGTTCAGTAAATAACAAAGAAGTTGAAATTATGCAAATTGGGCATTTTCTTTTGTTCCTCAAGAAAACAAAATATTTACATGCTTGTTCATTAAAAAATTGGCCAAAGGAAAGTTGTAAAGATGCCATTTCCTACCCTCTGCACTTTCTTAGAGAGTCAAGGTGACAATTACATATATCAGGTAAAATATGATGGTATGAGTAAATATTAGCATGAGGGCAAAATCTCTCAGCTCTTTCAACTATCTATAACTAATCTAAAAACTATTTTGAGATTCTGCTCACCTTTCAAAGTGCCATTACTTCAATTTATACCTTTGTGTAGTTAGTGTAGTAGAAAGGAAGGCTGGTTAGCTAATAAAATTGTAAACTGTTTTATTATTAATGGAGTTTAACAGACAGTACCTATCATCTATGCAGTAATGTCAGCAAAGAGAAGAGAATCTGACTTCTGCTCTTACTTCAGTATAACTAATAAGGAGCTGAAGAAACTGAATTAAATAATTTGCAACCTGCCAAAATTTTGCAAGATCAAGCATTTGGACAAAATTGAAAGATTATTTTTTCTGGGGGTAGGAGGATTATCATTATGTCATTTTTAATAACTGAAAATCAGAATGATAAAATGAAAAGAAGCCCATTCTTAGATAGGGGATTGTAAACTGGGAACATTTATTATCATGAACTTCCACTTAGCTGGGAACTCTTGGCACATGCCTGTCATCCAAGCAACTCAGAAGGCAGAGGCAGGAGGATCTTGAGTTTGAGGTCAGAAGGAGCCTATGTAATCTTGCCTCAAAATAAAAAACAAGACTCTGTCTCAAAATAAAAATTGAATTAAAAAGGAGATGAGGGCACAGCTCAGTGGTAGATCACTTGCTTAGCAAATGTGAGGCCATGAGTTCAAACCCCTAGGACTGAAAAACAAAACAAAACACCAAAAAAAAGGAATTTCCACTTAATGTACACCATAGAAGGATGAGATTCCTATGAACATGTGACATATCCACACAGTCTTAATCTGTGGCTTAAAAAGCTGAAACCCCTTATACAATCGGTGCCTACATTTGTGTATACCCTGTGTGCCTCCTTCCTGAAGTTCAAGGACATTAAGTGGGAATTTAATTTTCAGAAACGTTGAGCTATAGCACGTGAAAATGAGGTGAAGAATGCAGGAAGTCTCAAATGTCCCACAAGTGACAGAACAGAAACATCCCTCTCCACAGGAAATGACTACCATGGTTAAACACTCCCCATGTTGCTTTTGTGTGTCTTATGTGATTTTTCTATCTCAAAAATAGGTAAACTAGATACCATTAGGTATTTTCCACGTATCCAAGAGGACTGACAACTATACCTTTGTAAAAGAATTCCTCATGTACTTAAAAGAATACCTACTTCTTTCCTCTAATCCTGACTAACGTAAATTTAACTTGCTTAATCTCCTCTTTAATAATGTTTTCTTCTAAGAGTATAATTCTATTTCCAATAGACCCCTTCAGTGGAAAATATTAGTTCACAAAGTGAAAGGCGACACTTAGTGTATGCAGTAAGTATAGTATTCATAAAGGAAGTTTCCTACACAACTTGGTCTCTGTCAACAGTGCACAGAAAACAACGTAGTGTTAATTAAGTTTAAAAATGCTCTTTCCATTTTAATACTAATTAGCATATAGCACTTTCATCAGGTTTATTGAAAATTTATATCAGGGAATTAGCTTCACTGAATATTGCTTCATGGCATAGAAAATCCCTCCTCCAGTTGCTCCCCAAATGCAATACACAGATTTAATTAGTTTTTATTTAATAGAGCAAATTTAGAATGTTTTAATTACTATCACTTCTCTCCATCTTCCATGTTGTTTATGTCTAGTATTTTAGCTCAGTTTTGTTAAAAAATAAAAATTTCCCATAAATTAGCCATTGTGCCATAAGGGCTTACCAGGATCACTTTGGCTGCTGTCTTGACACTTCTTGATGGGAGTATATCTGAGGAGATGTTGTCAGGGTTGCAGGAGGAAGCTATTGCAAAATTCCAGGACAGAAACAATGGTGGCATAGAGGATGAAAACAATGGAGGTGGTGGTCAAAAGTACTTTTGGTGGTCAAAAGTACTTGGATACAAGATATATCTGAGGAAAAGATCTAGTAGTTTTCACTAATTATATACATAGTATATATAGTATGTATATATATACATACTATATATATCATATATAGTAAGTTATATAGTATATATATATAGTCATATAGTATATATATATTATATATATATATATATATATTTATATATATATATATAGTAAGTCAAACATGACTTCAGGTTTTTTATTGTTTGTTTTTTGTTTGTTTCTGTTTTGCTTTGCCCTGGGTAACTGGAAGGATGGTATTAGTGAACTGCAAAAGACTGAAAAGGATAGTGGTAAAGGTTGGGGAGTATAATGGCTGGGAATATGCTAATTTTATGTTGCCTTTGTTCAATATCTAAATAGCATGGAAATTTAATCTTGGGAGCTGCCAATGTATAGATGAAATTTAAAGCCGTAAGTCTAGAAAACACTAAGGGTAAGGCAATACTCAGTTGCTGTAAATCAGGAGACTGACGAATACAGACAGCAATTATAAAATTCTATCAAACTATTTTACTACAAAGAAGGCATTAAATGGAGGAAACTTTAAGGTCAAGAAAAAGCTTTTTTGATTAATTGAGAGATATAAGACCATATCTGATACTGATGAGCATGATTCAGTAGACAGGGAAATATTGTTGTGGCAGGAGTGAGAGAGGAGATTGAATCCATGAAATAAAATAGGAGAGTACACAAGGGGAAGCTGGGGTATGTGCGGGGATAGCTCTCCATAGGTGCACAGTTAGTTCATCCTCAGTAAAAGAAGAGAAGGAAGTATATATGCTCACATGATGGCAGGTGTGTAAATGTGGGTGAGGGAGCTTGTACTCAATCCCTTCTCATTGCTTTCATTTTCTTTTAGTGAAAATCATTGATTGAGATGTAAGTAAAGCAAGACAACATTTGAGGATGGTTGAGAAGGTATGAGATTTTCTCTCCAGAATGGAAAGTAAATAATTTAGGAAATGTTATAGAATTTGATAAAAATCCATTCAAGGCCCATTTGAGGTTAGTTTTCATGAAGATGTGAGATCAGTCATCATGGTAGGATCTCTTTTCCTAGTTGCTATCAGCTGCATACATGTAAAAGCTAAGTACTAAAGAAAGTAGATTTAGCCATCTCTAGGTATTGTCAAGAGTGTACAATAAAGCAAAAGATCACTAAAGATAAGAATTGTAGGCAGAGGATTTAGTCTACTGATCAATTATAAAACTTAGAATATGTAAGAGGTAAACTAAGAACATGAAGGGATTGAGAAATACTGTAAATATGGTGAGATTAATGAATTATGGTTTCTTCTGGCAATGAAGGACTATTGAAGTTGGAATGTGAGAGGAAAATTTGGAGATTATAGTCAGAGAATGAGATCATTAAAGTCAAGATGAGAGTGGATACAATTGCTACAATGACAAGTCTGGGACATAAAAGAAAATTTCTGGGGTAGCTACAAGATAATCCCGTGGAATAAGAGCTTATTAAGTATACAGTAGTGCTGAAGAGAGAGGCAGAAAGACCAAAAATGTAATCTAAGAACTGAAATCTTCTGGTGATAATAGATAATAGTTACTGAGTGCTTACAGTGAGCCAGATACAAATCTATACAAACATTCACTTTTTTAAAACCTCATACAACTCTATGAGTTGCTATTATTGATCATCACTTTTACAACTGAGAAACAGGTGCAAGCAACGTCAGTAATTCACTGGAAGTCACATAGCTAGTAAATTGAACTCATATTTGAGCCCAAGCTGTCTGTATCTTAATTGTATTCTCAACCAGTCTGCCATTGTTTCATGGAAGAAGTGAGGAGCAGGACATGTGCTGTTTTAGACTGTAGAATGGGTGGTTAACTGGAATATTTGATAGTATGGGACATAAAGCTGGAAAGATTGGTTTTGTCAAAGAGGCGCAGGGAGCACTTGGAGTTTGGGAAATATGGCCAACTAGTATCTGGAAAGTTCAAAAGGGGAGAGATGAGGAGCTACCTTCTTTGAAAGTGAGTTTAAAACAGATAGCTAATTGATTAGAATACATGCGTGCCTTATCCTAGAAAAGTAATCGAAAATAAGTGTTTTGTGGGTTAGATATTTTGTGAACAAGGTATCTAAGGAGGTGGGAGAACAGCCCAACATATCCCTATGACCAAACTTAAATGCATCAACTGGCTTATGAACTGACCATTACCTATGCCTCTTTCTGATCTGTGGACCTCTGGAAAGCAGGTCTAAACAAGTATGGGGATATGAAACTTGGATAAAGAGGGTAATGAGAGGGGGAAAGAGAAGAAGAGATTTCCTATTTACATGAGCCTAAACTTCAGAATGGGCTGGGATTTAGCTCAGTTGGTAGAGTGCTGCTCTGTAGTCTCTGAGGTCCCGAGTTCAATTCCCAGCACCACAAAAATAGGAGAAGGAAGTGGCAACCCACTCCCAAGGCAATCCCGAAACAATCTGCCACTGAAAACCCTATGAGGGTCGCTATGAGTCGGACATGACTCCACAGCACCTAACAACAAACTTCAAAATTGCTTCAGTTTAGCTCAGTTGGTGGAAGCTGCTGCTCTGCATTCTCTGAAGCCCTAGGTTCAATCTCCAGCACCTCAAAAACTGGGAGAAGCATATGGCAATCCACTCCCGAAACAATCCTGAAACAATCAGCCATTAAAAACCCTATGAGGGTCGCTATTAGACAGATATGACTTGACAGCACCTAACAACAAACTTCAAAATTATATGATCAAAATACAGAATATATAGAAAGACAAATAACAATATTAACTCAAAATATAATTCAGATAAGATTAAATACAAGTTATATGGCATAGATATAAAATTGTTTTTAATTAATAAAAATACAACAATTAATGAAATAAGCACAATAATAATATTCAAAAATGAAAAAGGAATCCTGAAATCAAAAAAGTAAATGAAAAAACAAGAATTAACAAATACAGGTATTAATTTTCTGGGTAACAGATTACCACAAATTAACTGACTAAACATAATGTGAATTTATTATCTCTCAGTATTTGTGGCCAGGATGCCAAGAATAGCTTATCTGTCTCCTCTGTTCAAGGTCTCCAAGGATGCAATCATAGTGCTGGCTGGGGCTTTGGTCTCACCTGAGGTTTGGGAACCTCTTCAAAGTTCACATGACTGTTTACAAAATTCATTTCCTTGTGGCAGTGGATGTCATGCTTCTTCACTGCCCTGAGGAAAGCATTCTCATCGCTCCTCTCCTGACCTCTGACCCTTCTTTAGAATGGTCAGACTGGTTAGAACAGAGCCACCAAAGATAATCTCCCTTTCTATTATCCTAAATTCAAGGCATTAAGGGCTTTAATTGTGCCTACAAATTCTCTTCATCCCTGCCAACTAAGGAAACATAATTATAGGAGTAATAGTCCATCACTGCTGCCATTGATTGGTTAGAAGGTAGTTACAGATCACACCTGGACTCAAAAGAAGGAGCTTAAATAAGGGGCTGGTTCATTAGGGGCCACTTTCTGGTTGTTAGGTGCCATGAAGTCGAGTCTCACTCACAGCAACCCTATGTACAGCAGATCAAAACACTTCCTGATTCTGTGCCAGGCACACAATCTTATATATGTTTAAGCCCATTGTTGTAGGCACTGTGTCAATCCATCTCGTGGAGGGTTTTCCTTTTTTTCATTGACCTCCCACTCTCCCAAACATGATGTCCTTCTCCAGAGGTTGGCCTCTCTTGACTACATATCTGAAATATGTAAGACACAGTCTAGCCATCCTTGCTTCCAAGGAGCACTCTGGATGAATTCTTCTAGGACAGATCTGTTGGTTCTTTGGCAGTCCATGATATATTCAAAATCATCTCCAGCACCATAATTCAAAAGCATCAATTCTTTTCTTGTCTCCCTTGTTCAATATCCAGCTTTCACAACCATATGATGCAACTGAAAATACCATGGCATGAGTCAGATGCACCTTCATCTTCAGTGTGACATCTTTGCTTTTCAATACTCTAAAGAGATCTTTTGCCACAGCTTTACCTAGAGCAATGCGTCTTTGGATTTCTTGACTGCTGCTTCCATGGGTGTTGATTATGGATCCATGCAAAGCAAAATCTTGGACAACCTCAATCTTTCTTCATTTATTGTGAAGTTGCATACTGACCCAGTTGTAAGGATTTTTGTTTTGTTGATGTTTAGTCACAACCCATACTGAAAGCTATGATCTTTGATCTTCATGAGTAAATATTTTAAATCCTCTTCTCTTTCAGCAAACAGAGTTGTGTCATCTGCATAACACAAGTTGTTAATGAGTCTTCCTCCAATCCTGATGACCCATTCTTCCTCATAAAGTCCAGCTTCTCAGATTATTTGCTCAGCATATAAATTGAAGTGATATGGTGGAAGTATACAGCCCTGATGCACACCTTTCTCAACTTTAAACCAGGCTGTGTTTCCTTGTTCTAATCAAACTGCCGCCTCCTGGTTCATGTACAGATTCCTCATGAGTACAATTAGGTGCACTGGTATTCCCATTTTCCAAAGTGTTATCCATAGTTTGTTATGATTCACACAGTCAAATGCCTTTGCACAGTCAATAAAACAAGATAGACATCTTTCTCCTATTCTCTGTTTTCAGCTAGTATCCACCTGACATCAGCAATGATGTCCCTGGTTTCCCCAAACTCTTCTGAATCCTCCTTGATTTTCCAGTAATTCCCTGTCTATGAACTGCTGCAGTTGCTTTTGAATGATCTTCAGTATAATTTTGTTTTCATGTGATATTAATGATATTGTCCGATAGTTTCCACATTCAGTTGGATCCCACTTTGGGGAGAATAGGCACAAATATGGATTTCTTACATTCAGTTGGCCAAGTAGCTGTTTTCCAAATCTGTTGGCATAAACATGCTAACACCTCCAGTGCTGCATCTCTTTGTTGAAACATCTCTATTGGTATCCCATCAATTCCTGGAGCCTTATGTTTCACCTGTTCTTTCAAGGCAGCTTCCACTTTGTCCTTCAATGCCATTGGTTCCTCTTCATATGCAACCTCTTGAAATGGTTAGTCATCTATCAATTCTTTTTTGTATAATGATTCTGTGTATTCCTTCCATCTTCTTTTGATGTTTCCTGCATTGGTTAATATTTTCCCTGTAGTTTCCTTCACTACTGTCACTCAAGGCTTAAATTTTTTCCTCACATCCTTAAGCCACATTAGAATTTGAATATTATATGAAAAATAAATAAAATGTTGAGCCCTTATGGAAGGGTCTTAACCAAGACCTCCAATGGATGCCTGAAAATACAGATAGCAATGAACTTTATTCATACGGTTTTTTGTTCCCTATATACACATACTTATGATAAAATTTAATTTATAAATTGATCACAGTAAAAAATTAACAATGATAACTAATAACAGAATGAGTACAACAATATACTATGGTTAAATTGCCAGTATCACCACTCTTGCATTTTAGTGCCATTATTAAATAAAATAAAAGTTACCTGAAGACAAGCACTGCAATACTGCAACAATCAATTTCATACCTGAGGTGACTATTAATGGGAAGGCTGTATACATAGTGTGAATACACCAGACATTTTATTCACAATCTAGGTAGGATAGAGCAACATGGAGGGAGATTTCACCATGGTACTCAGAATGACATGCAATTTAAAACTTATAAATTGTATGTTTCTGGAATTTTCCATGTCATATTTTTGGAACATGGTTGATCACAAATAACCGAAGCTGTGGAAATAGAAACCACGGATAACAGGGGACCACTGTAAACAAATAGAAATGTTAGGCATAAAAATATAGCCATTGTTGGGGGAAAAAGTCTAAAAAGATGGGAGAAAATCTAGCCTGGACACAGAGGCAGACAGGTGAGAAGAGAGTCAGTGAGGTAAGTGATAGAGATTTAAAAAAAAACAAAATGTAGGAGCAGTTAAGAGACATAAAAAAAGACGAACATGTTGGAAAAAGTCCAACATGAGAGTTTCCATTTTTTTCAATAGTCACAAAATTTTTAAAGATTAAACAGGTGAGAATTTTTCCAAATTAAAAATATAAACATTAGTTTTCAAATTCAAAGTATTCTGGTGACATGACTGAAAATCATCTATACATAGATACACTATTGTGAAATACAAAAACATCAAAATTGAATGAATAATCTCACAAGCTATCATAGGAAAAAAGATTATGAGCAAAAAAATGAGAATTAATCTGACAGATTATGTCTCAGCAGCAGCAACAAATAATAAAGTAATATTATTATTAAAGTGCTGAAGTAAACCAATTCTCAGCCTCTAATTTTAAATCTAGGTAATAGAAAGTTTTTCAGATATTCAAAGAAAAGAATTAACTACAGATATATAATGAAAGGCTACTGGAGTGACATTTCACAAACTTTATCACAGACTGACACACTTAGAAATTCAAAACTACATGGTACATGAGGGTAAAAAACAAAGCCATGCTTAGTTGGAAGTACTTGCTTACCCCATATCCACAAGGATGCCTTTAGGACTGAGATCAATTTTTAATCACTCAATGTGTGAAAGTAAACCAATTTGGAACTACTAAAGGTTATACATAATATAAAAAAAAATTGTATTCTGAATTAAAGATGAGATAGTAAAACAACCATGATCTGATAAATTAATAAAAACACATTTCAACCCATAATTAGCTATTGGTTTTTAAATAGTTTATTAAATATTTTTACATTATAAACCATATCTCCAGCCAACTAGCAATATGGATATATGTATATGCATGTAGAATTGGATGAGATATTCAGAGGGAAGTACAAGTTTGCTAATATCTTTTGATGTCTTTGGAAGGAAGAGAGAAATATTGAATGAATTTTAGGGTTTTTTTGGAAACATTAATATTTAGTTATTCACTTACAAATAACTAAAGCAGCACCTAATTAATGACAGAAATTTAACACAAAACCTTCAAAGCAATAGAAGAAATAAAAAGGAGTTTTTTAAATTATCAATTCTAAAAAGTGAAGGGAAAGGGAAGTCAAGAAAAAATTACAAAAGAAAATGATAGAAATGAATCCAAGTATATGGATATTTACAATAAACATGAATGCATGTTTAAAAGTCTAAAATATTAACAAAACATATAATTTGAACTAAAAACCACTTACAAAGTTAAGAAGGAGTGGGGAAAATTAAATGCAAATTATCATTAGCCATATTTATATCAGACAACATAGAGTTTAAAGCAAAAACTATTTATAGTAACAAAGAATATAATAAGCAAGAAAAAGGAATGCACACAAAAGATATAATTAACTCTTTCCTAAAATCATAGCCTAAAAATGCCTATGCCAATAACCAATAGAATGACAAGAAGATACTGGAGAAACCACTCTCATAGTGATAGATTGAAGTGTACTAATATCAGAATCTGAAAAAAGATAGATTTTTAACAATGGGAGTGTCACAATACTGAGATAAGTCTACATTATGTATCAGCTGATATGAAGCAGAGACAAACACAAGATTAAGATCACATTGGTGGTATTATCTAAAATGCATGACTTAAATTTAACTGTATAAATATCAAACAAATTTGAAATGAAAATTGGTCTACAAGATAACAGACCGAGATGCTTTTTAAGTAACGAGCTCTAGACCAGGAGAAAATACTTACAAACTATGTATCCAAAAATGAAGTTATATATGGCATATATAAAGAAATTATGAAACTTAGCGGTAAGGAAGCAAATAACCACACCCCAAATGGGAAAATAATTTGAATATATACTTTTCAGAAAGATATACTGGAGGGTAAATAGTATAAGGAAAAAGGCTGAAATTATTAATCATTGGAAAAATGCTGATCAAGGCCAAAATGAGAAACTTAATATAGTCCAATTAGAATGGCTAGAAAAATAATAATAATGATAAACAAAAGATAATATCAAGTGCTGACAAGGATACAGAGTGACTAGAGTTCTCATATATTGAAAAATGATTAACTATCTCTCTAGAAAACATTTTGACTGATTCTTATAAACTAAAACAAACACTTGTCTTTGTTATTTGACTTAGAGAAAGGAAAGTATATGTTCATATAAACCTGTTCAAGAATGCTTACAGCAGCATATTTATAGTTGCCTGAAACTGGAAAAAACTAAATGTTTCACAAGAGCTTAGTTGCTAAACTGTGGTATATCCATACAATAAAATATTATTAACAGTTGTTATTCATTAAAAGAATTATTGATGCATACAACAATTAATAATTGTATGCTAAGTTAAAGAAACCAGACTCAAAGTTTACATAGGCTATGATTCCATTTCTATGACTTACTTAAAAAAAAAAAGCTAAAAGCTATAGAGTTAAGGATCAAAATCCATGGTTGTCAATGTTTAGAAGTGGGTGGAAAGTTTGACTGCCCATGGGCAACCAGGAAGAACTCTTGGGGTGACAGAACTGTTCTATGATGAAGGTTATTTAACTCAATGCATCTATGAAAGCTCACAAAATTACACAGAAAAAAAGAAAGAAAAGAGAGAAAAAGAGAAGAGTTAAGAATTTTACCTCATATAAATGAAAAAATATGGTTTACAAAAACTGCAGGTGAACCAAAGCCTTACATATGAAAACAAAGGAAAGTTTTATAAGAAGCAATTATACAATATATTTAGAATATTACAGTTTTAATGATTCAAAAAGTCTAAGCCATAAAGAAAAAAATGAATTTAATTACATTAAAATTAAAAAAAAGAAATGTGCAACAAAATTATAAGTTAAGACATGGCACACTGGAAGAAGTTATTTGTAATGCCTGTAAACAAACAAAGTTTCATACCCAAATTACATGAATACATCTACAAGTCGATAAGGAAATACGAAAGAACACAATAAAAAAATGAACAAAAGAAATGAATTCACTAATAATGAAAACAAAATAATCATGAACATGGCAATAAGTGCTATCCCACCAATCATGAGTTAAATAAAATTTAAAGCAAGATATATTTTTACATCTTTGTAGCAGACAATAAGAAATTGTAAGAATACTACATGTGTTAGACAGGAATTCTAGTTTGGTCTTTATTTTTTTTTCTTTGTATACCTCAAGAAAAGCTTTCTCACATATGAACAAATGTGTGTATTCATAAAATGAAATAGTATAGAGATTAAAATGAATAAACTAGTGTTGCATGTACAAATACAGATAAATCTGAAGACCATAATATCAAGTAAAATAAAAAAGCAATTATAAAATTAAATTACATATAATAATTCTCTTGGAGATACAGAAGGAAGAATGAAAAATTGATTGTAGATAAATTCCTATGATGATTTAGTGTAAAATAATTTCGGGCTCATAGTTACT